>MPUH01000564.1:0-45826 GCA_001970955.1 Stentor coeruleus
TTAGTTATAGTTGTAGCACCATCAACTATTTGTGAGTTCCTCCTTTGCCTAATCTTATCAGGAGATTCAATCCAATCAAAATAATGCCAGGGTTTGTCACTATCAATAAATTTCATCAGTAAATTTTTCATATAAGAGTAATTCGGAGTTTGATCATAACAAAGTTTTCTTGTGTATTTCAACATAGCAGAAAACTCACTAGGTAAATCCCCAAAAAGTTCTTTATCATTAACATTAATTTTCTGATTCAAAACAATTTTCCATTTCTTAAACCCTTCAATAAAAGTTTCAAGCTTCCAAGGTAATCCTCCTCTAACTAAGTATATCAAAGAATAGCATAAAGACTCTAAGTCATCACGACGACTTTGTCTAAAGCCAAGATGGTTGTTTATTGATGCATAGCTTACTGTACCTCGACATCTACGTCTAGTTTTAAATTCTTTATGATGTCCATTTACTCGATAAAAACAAGCCATACCGAAGTCAATTAAAACTATGCTTTTTTGGTTAGCAGATAAGACGAATTGTGAAGGCTTTATGTCTCTATGAATAATATTGTTTTCATGCATTTTCTCAATTCTGTCAAGAAGCTCAATCCCAATAGCACAGACACATTCTAAAGATAGAATTCTGTCATTGTAGTTGTAGCTTAGGTTTTTCCCTAGAAGTTCAGCGGCAAAGTAATCATCGTCTTCTAGTTGTCGATATTCGAAGATTTTCATAAACCCATCTAATTTGCTTAGCTGTTTCACAAAACTATATTCTCTCATTAGAGTCTCTCGATCTCGGCTTACTTTAATTGCAATCTTTTCTTGCTTTTTTCTATGAGTTGTAAGATATACTTGGCCATAACCTCCAACACCAAGTACTTTTTCTACTGTATATTGACCGACTTTTTTTCTTAAGGACATTATTAAACTATTTATTAGAGCTCATAAAAAATTTTTTGATAGATTTATTAGATTTTTATAAGAATTACTAGCCAAAGCTCACAAATCAGCTTTTAAGTTTCTTTGCTCAAACTGATTTTATCGGCTTATATATGGTTTTATGATATTAAGTATCTTTTATTTAGATATTTTCCATTTTCCTTTAACACTTTGTTTGTTTTAAAACTTGAAATTATAAATCAATACTTTTAATATTTTAACCGATTAATTTAATATTCTTGTATTTATAATTATATTTTTCACCACACCAGGTCAAATGAACCAAATAAATCCCAGTTTTTTTTTCATACAGTTTAAAAAATTCTAAAAATTCCTACTGCAAAATCAGAAAAGTCTTCCTCAAAGCATCTAAAAATATAAGCAACCCTACCATTTTCACTACAAATATCAAATTTTAAATGCAAAAAGCCTTACCAACCTAAAAATATAAGCAACCCTACCATTTTCACTACAAATATCAAATTTTAAATGCAAAAAGCCTTACCAAAATCCTTAGTTTTACAAGAAAATTAATACCTAAGCCCTTAGGATGGATAAAAAATAACATGAAAAATGGTTCAAGTCTAACAGAAACCGGAGACCCCCTTGTAGCGAAAATTCGGCAAAAGTACTGCGACGAGCATGTCACATACGACCTTGCTGAATCAGTTGAAGACATTTTTTCTCTGTTAAAAACCTTAGAAAACACTAGCTTTGAAGCTAAAGACCCAAGAGTTACAATTGATCTTGCGAAATTGAGGAAAGAAAATAATCATCTAAGAAAAGAACTATCGAAATTTTTCCCAGGCAAAAGTTCAATGGAAAGTGCATCTAAAAAACTTCAAAGCCTTTTAAGTCTTGATGAAAAAACTCTTCATAGTTATCAAGACAAACATAGCCGCGAATCTTCTCCTGGAGTTTATACAAATACCGAGTGTGTTTCTTTTTTAAGATATGAAAACAATGATTTAAAAGAAAAAAACGAGAAGCTTTTGGGGGAAATATCATCTTTACAGAAAAAAATATCAGAAATCGAATTGAATTTACAGTCTAAACTATCGAGTTTCGAAAAAATGAAATCAGTGTCAACAACTTTAAGAATAGAAAACACTAATCTTGTTATGCAAAATAGGGAATTGGGAAAACGTAATAAAGTTCTTGAAGAGCAAAGTGGGATAGTTGAAGGATTACAGAAAAAGCTTAGAGGAGCTTTAATAGAAGCTGATAAAGGGCATAAAATTATAGATGTCAAAGAAAAAAATATTCAAACTGAAGGTGAGATACAGAGAAGTCCTAAAATTATTAACAGACTTTTTGAAAAAAAATGTAATGGATTAAATGTTGATTATCAAATGAATATATATTGTAAAGCTGTTAAGAAATATGTACTTAAAGTTCATAAAGGGGAAAAAATAGGTTTTTGGGCAGAGAAGAATGTGGTTAAGGTTAAAAAAGATAAGGAGGATAAAAAAATATTTGAAATAGATGTGCAAAACAGTTTGGGGGTGAAATGCTGTATTGAAAAGAAAAAGAATAAAGAGAAAAAAGAGGTTAAGGGGGAAAAAAAGGAAAAAATCAATCTTAGAATCCAAAAAATAGAGAATTTGAAGGTTTTAGGTGTGGAGAAAGTCCAGAAAGTTTTGGAAAATGAAAGGAAAAAACCTGACTTAAAAATTCACAACAGCTTTGCGGTTGGTATACATGGAATAAAAACCCCAATTAAAATAGCAGATGATAGTGGAAGATTAAACCCATTACCATTACCATTACCAAAGCCAATAACAAAACCAAAGCCAAAACTTAGCACCCATAGTTTCTCATCAGCGAATATAAAAGGCGAAAAACCTATCAGAAAAAAATTTGAAATTGAATCCCAAAATAATCTTAGTATAAAATCATTATCAAAAACAAAAAAAAATAAAACAGGGACTTGCAAAGTTGAACTCCAGCCACCAGTGTCAATCAAAGTTAGTAAAAGATTAGCTGAAAAAAGAAAGCGTAAAGGACTGAAAGAAGTTACTATATTATCAATAGATATACTTGGAACTAAGAAAAAACCTCAAATGCTAAAATCTTCAAAAGTACATAATGAATCATATATTCCAGACCCAAAAAAGAATCTTAAAACCCTAAAACCGAATCTTAAAAACTCTAAACCTGTAGCCTTATTAATAAAATCAACACCAAAAGCTAAACCCAAGCTTGCAGTTATCAAATCACAAACTTTATCTTTAACCCCACAGCACTGGCAAATTACATTATCAAAAATCAACGTATTTAATCGCACAGAAAGTGAAGAGTTCGAAGTATTCAACGCAAAAAATCTTTACAAACCCGAACTATCTTTAAGTCTACCATCATCAACCTCTTTTACCCCTAAACCTCATCCCTTATCAATAGATCCAGGTCCTCAACTTCTTTGTAAGAAAAAACCTATAAGACTCCGCGTAAAAATGTTCCAAATCTTCAAAAGCCCTATTCAAACCTTCAACCTTTCAGTCTATCGTGGAATATCAAAAACCCGTTCATTAGAAATTGTTATACTTCGGAAGTTTTCTTATAAGCCTGAATCTAATAAAACAGATGATGATGATGCAAAAAGCACTAGTTCAAATAATGCTCGAAGAAAAAATAGACAACCAGTACGTAAACCAGCTTTAGAAGAATATTTCAATTTGGTAATATTAATATAGACTTTCCAAACAGTAAAAATGAACTTCCAAGATCGAGATAAAATACAAGGACTCAATAGTGACGAGCTTTTTATTAGAGCAAATCAAAGTGGGATAGCTTTTAATATGTACCATGATTGGATGAAAGAACAATTTATTATGTTTGCAAATACAGCAGCAAGAAAACCTTCAGTTATGGTCAAAGGCAAATAATCAAAATAGTTATTTTTTAATAAATGATGGCCTTATAGATTTGCTCACTTTTACTTATCAAAATATTTTAGGACAGGCTAGAAGAGGCTGAGAAAGTGAAGAGATTCGAATGAATAAGATCAAAATTTTAACTGAATTCTGCATTTCAGATAAAATCATATACAATCATAATGATTCTATTTAAAAAAAATTATATTTATTAGAGGAGGTGTAGAATAGGGATGCAAATTATTCTTAAGATTTACCCAGCCGTAGACACTTCGAGATTTACTAAATTTAAGCCGGAAATCAATATGCTTAATAAATTTTCTAATTAGAAAAAATGTTTTTTGTAGTATTATGGAACTGCTACAGAACCCCCAGGCCCCCCCTATAAATGTTTGAATCTTTGGACCTAATTACTTATGTTTATCAATACCTTGTGCCAAAAATTGAGCAAGGCCACCCACCAAAAAAGAGTAAAATTTACACTTTAATCGAAGAAAACTCTTTAGAAGCTATTCTTGCTATGGAAAAATCACTTGGAGATATTGCTAAAGAGTTTATTGGTAATCAAAACGATGTTGTCAACTTATATCGCGCCAGAGCATTTCTAGCTATTTGCGAGTGTGATAATATAAAACCAGGACAAGCTGAAAAATGTATTGAGTACCTTGTATCACTTAAGTTAGAAGAACGTAAACTAAACACTTCAGCTGTAATCGAGGATTTTATAAGCAATTTAAACCCAACAATCGCAGAAGCAAGTCTTTCTTCTCTATTCGAATGGGCGAATATAATAAAAAACATTCCAGCTACATTAGGTAAACATGATTCTTTTATCCCAATGCTAAGTTCAAGGCTCCAAATACTCATATGGAACAAAATGCCTACCGAATCAATGAACGGGAATATAGAATTAGCAGAAACCCTATTAAAATGCACAGCTTATAAAGATATTGAACTCACAGATTTAATCGATATGGTCATGGACCATTGTATAAACTTCCTTGAAACAACCAATGAAGTCCATCAACTAGATAAAGCCCAAGGTTCAACTTTACAATTAGATCTTCAAAACATAACTAAATTACTTGGTATCCTTAAAAGCTTTGAAGTTGCAAATAAAGATATAACATCCCGATTAAGTTCTTTAGTAAAAATGTTTGGAGTCAATGAACATAAAGTCCAAAATGAAGAGATAAGAATGAATGAAATAAGAAAAATGAATGAATTTACTCTAACTGAAAAAATCTTTTATAACCATAACGACTCTGTAGCTCGAACTTCAACATGTGTTATAGGGGGTTTTGCAAGCTCTGGGATACCAATAGCTGTAAAAATCTATACAGTCCCAGATCGATGTATGTTAACTTATTACGAAACTGAAGTAAATGCATTAAAAACTTTGTCTAATAAAAAAAAATGCTTTTTGCAATATTATGGGGTTGTTGTTAATGAGAATTCTTTGTATATAATAACAGAATGTTGTGAAAGGACTTTATATGATGATATGACAACAAGAAAAAGAGATAATAGGCCATATAGTGGAGAAGAAAGGCTTAATATAATAAAAGAATTATTAGATGGTTTTGGGTATATGAGTTCTAAGAAAATGTATCATCAAGATATAAAACCACAAAATATTATGTTTACAGGTCAAGGGGAATTGAAGATTATCGATTTTAATTCAGTTGTTATTGATAGTGGGGATAATAGTGAGATTAATGCTAAAATGGCTAGTAAAGGGAATAAATCGTGGATGTCTCCAGAGTATCTAAAAGCACTTATGATAAATTCAAATCAGAAACCTGTGATTAAACATAAAAAGTCTGATGTTTTTTGTTTAGGACTAGTTTTTTTGAAACTGTTTACTTTTGAGGATTTAACAGGGAAGAATCAAGAAAATTCAAATGAAGAGTTGTTGAAAATTGTTGATACTAAAATTGATCATGAACCTTGTAAGGAAGTGATATTGAAAATGCTGAATTTAGACCCAGAGAAAAGACCCTCGTTTAAAAAAGTGGCGATTGAACTGGCTGCAAGGTTGATGAATGAGATGAGCCCTTAGGTTTAATTATGATAACGATGTGGATTTCCTGAAAATGCTGAATTTAGACCCAGAGAAAAGACCCTCATTTAAAAAAGTGGCGATTGAACTGGCTGCGAGGTTGATGAATGAGATGAGCCCTTAGGTTTAATTATGATAACGATGTGGATTTATAATGTTTTTTTTTTATATAATGATTAGTTTTATACGACGATTAGTTTGGATTAGATTTTTTAATGAGGATTTAATATATGTTGATGTTTATTGATAAACAATCTTAGTGAATCTAAAAGTTTATTATGCTATAAGCCTACTTTTTTGTAGTCTTGTTTCTTTCAAATTCCTGTGCAGATTTATCGAAGTCAGCACTTTTTTCTAAGCGGATCATCACTTTTGTTATACCTTTGAAGTTACTATTTCTACCTTCGTCTTCAAGTAATGATGTATCGAATTTTACCAGTTTAGCATAGCCGTATTTGACAAGTGAATCTGCTGCTCTGATTGCTGTAGAAATACCACCTTCCAAGGCATGAAGTTCTATTGAGTTTTTTGAAATGAATTTGTTCTTCACATCGTTTACATAAACTGATGGCATTTGCTTTGAGCTCACTCTAATAACTTCCATTTATATTATATTTTGTTTAGGAAAATTTTATTACTAGGATATTAAAGATATAGTTTAGAATGAGTTTAAGTTAAAATAAGTCGGATTTTTTGTGATTTATTTTTAAAAAAATTTTGAAAGGGATGATTTTATAGTTTATAAGGGATTGTAATGGTATTCTCAGATTTTGTATATAATAAAGAGTATTAGTTGTTTTTAATTAGTTTTTAGATGAAGATTCATGTTTTAAGAAAAGACTTATAGTTTTCTCAAGTGAAGTATTTTGCTATAAAACTCTAAACAATAAATTTTTAAGCCTTTTGATAACAATATGCTATTTTCAATAATTTATATCATATATAAAAATATCTATATACTTTTTAAATAATCTAATATATAAAAAAACCCATAAATTATTATCCTATACAATTTTATTATCACAACTCAACCCATTACAAATTCTTTATAACCTTTTATCAAATACCATATTATCATTACAATTAAAGCCATTAAATTGTTTTTCATTATTCTACCAAACTCATCATCATCAAAGCTTATTTTTCATTACAATTTATTTACATATTAATCTTGTCAATACTTTTTAATCTTTAATTAATTCATAAGTATTTAAAATATCTGAATATATATGTTTTACAAAATATAATATACAATTACAATAATCTAAGTGAATTATATATTATAACCACTAGATAAGCGTTTAGCTATTTTGATATATTCCTTAGCTTTACGAAGTCTAAAATTCGTAGTTTTGAATACACCCATACTTTCTTGTTTGTAGTTCGATAATGCAGCAATATGATTTGGTTGTTGCACTGGACTGGCTAAGGATTTTGGACTTCTTAACTTGACAGGGCATAAATAATTCAAGTCAAGATCACGAGGTTTCATATATTCTTTAAAGGCTTCATACAAATTAATAGTATGCTTCGCTGTATTCTGATATTCAGGACTGCCTGTAAATGAAATATCAAGCTTCTCTTGAACTTTAGATCTAATTTTCTCTAAACGCGACGGTCTCAAATAAATTTTTTTCTTAGGAAAACTTTTCGCTAAGTATCTTTGTGAGATAAACCCATTATTTGATAGAAACTGAAGATCTTCTGATATATAATCAACCTGTTTAGGTGTTTTTTTGGGATGTGGCAAGTTTTGCATGCTTAGAGTTCGTTTTTTAGCATATTTTCCTATATTAGTCGTCATATATATTATAATTTATTGGATGAATTATTGTTTGATTTGTTTTTATTTAGATAAATTATATGGTTTGTATATAGAATTAAAAGATAATCATTTTATGGTTTTTTTAATTATTGATGGTTTAGTTTATGTGTTAAATTCTTTTTAAACTGTGAAAAATATTTTATTTTTGTGTAGGTTTTTGATTTAAGGCTTGGATTTTTTTGTTGTTGGGTGTTTAAGATAAATTAAGATTTTTAGTTTAGTGGATTATGATAATGTTAAATGAATAATGATTTATGGATAGATTTTATGTTTTTTTGGGATATTCAAAAAGTTGTGTTAGGATTTTTGTGGATTTTTTGTTAAGAAAGTATTGTGTGAGAATGAAGTGGTGAAAATACAGTTAGGTATTATGGGTGTAATGATAATATAGTAGAATGTTTAGGATTTTGTGTAGGTTTTTAATGAAAATATATACTTTATGGGAAAGTTGCATTTACAGCTCGTAATTGGGATAAATAGTTTAAAAAAAAAAAAATATTCTGCAACTATTTGATAAAATTATCACTTATCTGATTTAATCTATGATACTTATCATACCTTTAATTTAATATTTTTGATAGTTTTGTTATAACATAAAAATTACTGTCATAAGCACTTAACTATCCTTTTACTGTATCCAGTCCACTCTTCTGATAAACCAACATTATCACCCAAGTAATAATATGGAAAGTCTCACTCAAAACAGCCCAAATTCATTCTTAATAAAAGAACTAGTTTCCAACGAATACAAACAAACAATTTCAGCCCTTTTAGAAGAAAACAGTTTATTAAAAAACAAACTAGCCATACTTCAAGACATCCTTCATAGATATAAACTAAATGACATGACTGAACTTATAAAAGAACTTGTATATCCTATATAGAAAGATATGAAAAATCTTATAGCAATCATGAAAGAAAACTCAAAAACTACTAATGAAACTATAGAACAACAACAAAAACAAATACTAAAACTGCAGAAATCAGGAAATCAAATTGATACTGTTAATGAAGAAGTACCAGAAAAAAGGATTTCTATAGGATTAGCACAAATGAGTTCAATTAGTTGGGAAATAAATTCAAGAAGTCATGAAAGTGTAAATGAAAGACTTGATACAATAGGTGGAGATAAGCTTAGGGTAAATAAAGATCTGGAGTTTTATGTTAAAAAATCAAAGGAACTTACTTATGAAATTGAAGAGTTAAGAGGAAAAGCTCAGGAGAATGAAATATTAAAAAAGAAATATAATGGGTTAAAAGAACAGTTTGATGAAATAAATGACAAGTATCAGAAAAAGGAAGAATGTGTTAAGAATGGAAGTTTACGTTATGGGCAGGTTGTCAAAAAGAATGAATTACTTGTAAGTGAGAAGAAAAAACTTGAAGATAAAAATATAGAGCTTGAAGCTGATAAGAAGAAAATGTTGGAAAAATGGCAAAGGTAAGAGAAATTCAGTTTGTTAGAAAAAACTAAAAGTGAAGACCAAGCCAAAACAAGGGTTAAAAATCTAGAAGAACAATTAGACAACGAGAAAAAAAAAAGTGAAAAAATACAATGCAAACTCAAAGACATAAACAAAAAATATGAAGATCTTAAAGAGTTGCTCATAAGAGAAAAAAACTACTCTGATGAATTAACAAGCTCATATAAAAAACTTCATGTTCAAAACAAAATACTTATAGAAGAAAAAGATCTTCTAAGCAAAATGAATCAAGATCTAAGCATAAAAAT
The DNA here is from genome assembly GCA_001970955.1 of Stentor coeruleus. Taxonomy (NCBI): domain Eukaryota; phylum Ciliophora; class Heterotrichea; order Heterotrichida; family Stentoridae; genus Stentor; species Stentor coeruleus. The sequence continues at coordinate 9,422 of MPUH01000564.1, forward strand.
TCACATATCACAAATAGAAAATTCTTCACCGCAAACTATGCAAACACAAAATGATGAAGTAACGATCAGCAATTTGCAAAAAGAACTTAACAGTTCCTTGCATTTATTAAAGAAAAAAAACCAAGACTTGATTCATCTTGAACTTAAAGTTGCTGATGCACAATTTTCTTTACATAAACTGGAACAAAAGAATGAGGATTTTATGGGAGACTCGTTGCTTGTTGAAAAATATGAGTCTTTATTAGAAAAGTATCAAAAACTTCATGCAGAAAAGGTACAGATACAAAGTTTATATATAGACTCTTCTTCGTTAATATCTGAAAAAAACATAATTATACAGGAAATGACTAAGAAAATCAATAAAATTGAAGGAAAATTGTCTATATTTAATCACAAGTCTCAGGAAAACTCTAAAGCAAATCTGAACTCTGTTATAAATACAGCAACTTCAAAAGGTACGAATAAAAGTTCTCCTACACGAAGCAAGACTCCTAAAGGGTTTTTATTTGAATAATGAGATGGCTTTAGAGATGAAATTTAAGTAATAATAATATATAGAACTAAAAAATTATTAGTTCGTATGAATTTGATAGAGTTAGGCATGCTTGAAGTTTTGATGTAATAAATTATAAGATTAAGAAAATGGAAAAAATTATGGTCTTGTATAGTTTAATGTATATTTATTATAAATATATGATTAAAGAGTAATCTTAAGAAAGTTGGTACCTTCCAAGTAGCATAAAGTTTTCCCCACTTGGGTATTTGGATGGTTCTCCCTTTTACCATTTTATCAGCCAAATAGCATTTACTTTTTTTTAGATTTAGATTGATACTAGTATTTTCTTAGTGGAGGCTAACCTCATTTTGAGAGGTCTTTCAAGTTTCAGTTAGCAGGTTCGTGGATTCTAAATTTTACATCACCTTAACTAGATTCTATATTTAAATATATATTATATTGAATATATACTATTTAATATTACAAAGAAAATCCTTAAAATACTTTGATTTTTAGTAGCATTAGATGATGGATTTTGGTTCTTATAATTATTTAAAATAAACATTCAGCAAATGTTTAGAAATTTAATTTTTAACATAAATTCACCAAAACTATATATTATTTAATCACGATTTAGTTATAAACAAAAAAAAGCTTAAAATCTTAAGCTCATCAATAATAATATTTAAGAAAAACATTATCTAATTAGATCCTATTCGCTAAGATAATAATATTATGAATACATTAAAAATTCCTTGTTGGAAGTTTTGGAAAATCCCTGTAGAACCAATTGAGCCTATCGAAATTGAAGGCTATGCAATTGCTGTGCTAAGGCTAGGTTTTTTTAAGGCAAATTATCAGTTATCAGAATACGGGAGAAATTGGCTTTCTCAAAGGATTGTCAAAGATGATTACGAAGCAATAATAAACTTTGCACAGCATAAAGTATTTCCGCTGAAATGTGCTATAGATTCATTACGTACTCTTTGCGTAGTACTATTTATTATTTCAGTTCTTGCAGGTGCAATGCTATTAGTCCAAGGACAATATTTAATCGGTTCCTTTCTTGCTATTACAACTTTAACTTCTCTAGTGATATTAAAGATAATTGGATATATATTTATCAAGCTCTTAAAGAGATTAGAAACAAGCATTGAAGAACAGTTCCGTGGGTTAAATGAGTGGTTGTTATCTAAAAATCGTCAAATTATAGTTGGGGAACTTTGCTTTTATATTAAGTTTGAAATTGATGATTCAAAAATTTTACTTATGAGTTCGGATGATACTAATCCTTCACAGTGGCTGGGAATGCAGAAACTGTTTTGTTAGATAATTTTTGGTATATTAGATATTGATAAAAAATATGAATATACGATTGGCATATTTTTATGTTAGGATTTGAAGAATTAGATTAGCCTTTATATGAATATTTTTTTATTTGGGGACAAGTGATGGATAAATTGAGAGAAATTGATTTTTATTTTTTATGGGAGATATTTTATGTTGATATCAAGTATTTTACGTTTATTCAGCATCTCTATTTCCATCCAAACCAAAACTTCCTTCATATTCTCAAACCTATACCAAAAATCTCCATCCATCATCTCCATCTATCCCACTCTCACTCAGCCATCAGATATTTTCTCTAATATTCTTAATTATGAACCTAAAAAAATTCGACCAAAACAAATACACAAACGAAATCCTCTCACGTCAAGAAAAAATCCTCGAAAAAACTCAAAAATTCAAAGCGTAACTTCAAAATAGCAAAGCCATACTAATGAACGCTCAAGAAAAAAACTATCAAAGGTCTTCAAAACTTCCAAAAATGAAAACATGTTTAACCCCACGTCCAATGTCAAGTAAGCATCTTGAACTAATGAAAGTTGTATCAGTATCTCATCAAATAGACTTAAGCCCAAATCCTATACAATCAGAAGATGAGTTATCAGACTTGTTATTAAAAGATAAAATAATTACAGAAGATCTTAAACATGATGAAAATAATGATGAGCCTTTAGAAAAGTCTAGAAGTTTAAATACTTCACAAGATGATGTTTTGGATTCATTAGTAAGATTTGAAGGAGATTCAGAAGATATTGAAAAGAAAAATGTTGTTGTTGTAAACCCGAACATCAACTTAAAACTATTGTTTTTTGATGAGCAACAGCCTAATTGGGTAGAATAAGATATTATGTTTTTATGAATATATAATAGTGTTTGATATGTTTTTTTGTATATAATGTTTTATCTTCTTACGAAGTATTTTTTAAAGTAAGGATCAGACAGGCTTTGTGCAGCTTTTTTCTTTCAGGAAGTAGATAGGGTTGGTGAACATCATACACCGATAACAGGACCATTGATTATATGTGGAAATCATTCAAATCAGTTTGTTGATCCACTTCTGATCTTGAGTCAATGCAAGAGAGAAACTTCATTTCTTATAGCTGAGTCGGTATTGTTAATTTAGTCTTATAGAAAAAGAATTGTAGGGTTTTTTGCTAAACTACTTCATGCAATCCCAGTTAAAAGACCACAAGATTATGCTAAAAAAGGTACGGGGAAGATATGTTCTGATGCTTCTGGAAAAATACAAGGGATTGGGACTAAGTTCACATTAGAAGTCAAGCCTGGTGACATGATAAAAGCGACTTCTGTTGAATTTACAATAAAATCTGTTGATTCTGATGACCTTATAACTCCATTAAGTCCAATTAGTGACCTTAAAAATTCTGAGTTCAAAATCCTACCAAAAATCGACCAGTCAGAAATATATGAAGCAGTGCAAAATGAACTTAAAAGAGGTCGATGTATAGGAATTTTCCCTGAAGGAGGATCACATGACAGAACTACCCCTCTTCCTTTAAAAGCTGGAGTTTGTTTAATGGCCCTTGGTGCTATGGCTAGATATAATATTACCGTGACAATACAATGTATAGGACTTAATTATTATCAAGGGCATAGGTTTAGGTCAAAAGCGGTTATAAATTTCGGGGTTCCTTATAGTATCCCAAGAGAATTAGCAACTTTATATCTTCAAGATCGTAAACAGGCTATAGAAATCCTATTAAGACAAATAGAATCAGTAAGTTTTATATAGAGAATGAAAGAAGTTTGGGTCACAGCACCAAGTTATGAAGAATTGTCTCATGTTTTTATGGCTAGACGTGTATTCAAACCTGACGATATGGAAAATCCTTCAAAACTCATGGAAATGAACATAAAATTTGCTAAAGGCTATAGATACATAAAAGAAAAATATCCAGATTGTGAAGAGTTTAAAACTGCAATAAATCTAGCTACAGATTACACTAAAAACCTCAAACTTCTCGGCCTTAAAGACTCACAAGTTCGCTCAAGTAAACTTTCTAAAGGGACTTTTCTAATCCAAACTATTTTCTCTATAATAAGAATCCTCCTAGCATTTGTTTTATCTTTACCAACATGGGTTATCGCAGTTGTTCTAGGTACACTAATATACAAACAAGCTGAAAAAGAAAGACAAAAAGCTTTAGCTTCTTCATCAGTAAAAATCCATGGATGGGATGTATTAGCATCTTTTAAAATCATATACGGATTTACATATTTTGCGATATTTTCATTATTATTAGGAATATTTGTGTTCTTTTATAGTGTTTGTAATTTTTATGCAGATTTATTTGGTTCATATTATGACGCATTATCGATTTATTTAACTTTTTTGATTATATGGCCTGGTTATATGTATGTGTCTATTATATTATCAGATAGAGCTTTGGGTAATTTTACTAAGACTTATGTTAGAGCTTTGAGTATGTGTTCTCCTAAAGCTATAAATTCTGTAATCCAGCAAAGAGAACAGCTGAAACAAAGCGTAAAAGCGCTAGTGAAGAAATTCATGCCAGAAATCTTCCCTGAATTAAAGCATAAAAAGAACAAATCCACTTATGAACTCAACGACTCTATTAACGATGCATTCGGATTCTTGTCTGAAATCGGGTTTAGTTAGCCAATTTAGCTAGATAAAATATACTAATCCTTATAAGGAAAACCTATTCTCACAATATCATTTCAAAAACCATCAAGTTTCATATTAAAAAAAAAATTTTTTTTTTCTTATAGTATAATATGGAACCAGAACGAGCATTTCCTCCACCCACTTTTCCAGTTTCCCTCAATATCTTTTATAAAACCTCTCCTAAAAACTACAAAGAAAAACTCCCTTCTACATGTGAAAAACATAAACAAAGGGATGATATGTCAAAGCAAGTTATTCTTAAAAGAAGGTTTCCAAAACTTGATGCCAATTCCCATACATGTTCATCTTCTCCTATAAATTCTCAAAGCCTTAACAATTCCCCTTTAAAATATTCTTTGAATTTAGTTAATGAAGGAGGGTATATGAAATATACAGATGAATTAGCTCAAAGGATAAGAAATAAAAGTCCAATGCAAAGGCCAAAGGTTTTTGTGCCAATAAATTCGCATGAAGCAAAAGGTTGTATTAAAAGAAAAGTAACTGGAAGTGCTGGGGAACCATATTTGAGCCCACAGACACTGAATTATAATGAACGTGTGGAAAGTGTGAAGAAAAGAGTTGGAGGCGAGTTTAGGTCGGGGCTGAAAGGCAGTTTTTTAAATGACAATAGAGCTTTTCTTAACAGCTTCAACACTTTTGACACGTTTATGTCAATATCTTCATCAGGCACAGACCCAAAGTCAAGAGGGAAAAAAATAAGCATGTGATTTTGAATGTAGTTTTTAATATCTTTTTTACATAAAATCTATAAATCCCCTGCTGGTTATTTACAAAAAACCCACATATTTCTTGTATACACCTAAGCTTGTATACAAACCAAGATTTTTATACTAAAATCGTATTTCTCCTCAAACATCTTTCCTCCAAAGGAAAAATTGCAACTTACCCATCTATTCTAATCTCCACATCATCATTTCAATTATTTTACATATAAAACTTTATATCTTACAATCTAACACCCTATCCTAGTTTTCCTTTCAAATCTCCCATGTTTATCAAATATAATTTCCATATACCATTTCCAAAAAATCAAAATCTATGTCAAATTTTAAAAACAATGGTTGCTAATAATCATCAATATATCCCCACATACCTGAAATAATATTCAATCCCTCACTTTTATATCTAACAAACCTAAATACAAAAATAAAAACTTTAAGAAATAATTCCTTTAAATTCAATCCAAAAATAATTTCCCATATAATCATATACAATCAACTTATCATTACCCATACCATAGCCTAACTTCCCAAAAAAGGTCATCATATAAATTTTAAAGCATTTTCTTTAGACATACTAAATAATTAATACAAAATGACATCAATGAACTTTTACTACCAAAACAACAGCAAGAACTACGGCTTAGAACGTCTGAGTTACAACTTGCACCGGTCTCAACAAGATGATGAAAAGCAAATTTCCAAGCCTATCAAAGAGCAAATGCCCGTTATGCTAATTCTTGAAAGAATATCTTCCTTCAGCAGAAGCGACTTTCAATACAAGTGGTCAATAATTGTATTCATTTGCAACCTATACAATTTCTTCACAGTCCCATATTTCATAGGCTTACAAGGTTTCCCTCAGGGTTCCTGGCTTGGCATTGAGCTCATTTTCGAGTTTATCTTAATATTAGACTTTATCGGCCGAGTATTAGCAAAAGATTACATGGAATCTAAAAACCTGTGGCTTCTAAGCGAAGGTGAATCTCTAACCAAGCAATGCTTCCTTTTGGTTTCTTCAATCCCATATACTTTTATCTCAGTACTTGCAGGTGGAGCTTATCTCGTTTAGGTAAACTTTTCAGATACTTCCAATTTAGCACTTTTTTCAATAACTTAGAAATCATCAAAATTGAAGCTACTTATTATACAATCCAATTAATAAAACTCATGATGTTACTTTTAGCATCAGTTCATTACCTTTCATCAATATGGAATTTTATAGCTAGAATTGAAAGAAGCACTGGATATCAAAACTGGACTGAAACCCTAAAAGAAAATGGGGCTTCTAACTGGGAAATGTATGTTGACAGTTGTTTCTGGGCTGCTGAAAGTTTAACAGGAATTATTATTGAAGATAGTGCAGATTATTCGCTAACTGAAAAAGTACTTTGTGTTCTGGTTATGATGCTTGGGGCGTTTATTTATGCAGCAATTTTCGGTCGCCTTGCAGCTATATTAGAAAGAGTGAATTCACAACAAGAAGAAAACAGGGCGAAATTAGAAATGGCATCAATATGGGGAGAACAAAGGAAATTAAGTACAGAACTTAAACGTCGACTTAGTATTTATTATGGCGTTGCTAGAGAAAAATTCGCAAATCAAGTGAATTATAAGTTCATAGATGAATTGCCATTATCTTTGAAAACTGAAGTATCATTATTTATGTTTAAAGATATGGTCACTAAAGTCAAACTTTTCGAACTTGGTGACCCTTCTTTTATGATGGCATTAGTTCGTTATTTACGTCCTCGTCTTTATATGAGTGGAGATTTTATTATTCGCCAAGGAGATTATGCAAATGAATTTTATATACTTCGTATGGGTCTTGTTGAAGTAATTGCTTCAGATGGACATACACAAATTGCCCTTATGACTGAAGGTTCTTATTTTGGAGAAATCGGCATCCTTTTTGGTATATATAGAACCGTGTCAATAAGAGCTTGTGAAGCTTGTATTATATGTTATATAAGCAAAGAAGCATTTTTACAAGTAATAAAAAGTTTTCCTGAACATTTACATTTTTTAACACAAGTTGCTAGACAAAGACAACAATGTATAAATGTTGAGGATTTTGATACAACTTATGACTTGTTAGAAGATAGTTCAAGTAGTGATGATTCTGATAATTCTGATGATCTTGAACCACCTAAGTTTTATACTGAAAGAGAACATTTTAAGAAATCCTGGCTGATTAAACTTTTGACTGTACCTGAGAGTAATGCTCCAAGAGATAGAATTGTTATAGACCCTTTGAGTGATTTTTATTATATATGGACAGGAGTTTTATTAGCTTCTTTTACGTTTTACTTGTTTTATGTACCTTTTTCTATATGCTTTCAGGATGATGGGCATATAGCTTTGATAGTTTTGAACTTTTTTACTTATTTTATGTATATTGCTGATGTTGGTGTGCATTTGTATACTTCGATTATAACAGAATTCGGCACGTATTCGCATTCAAAAGAAGAAGTCAAACGTGATTATTTTAAAAACTACTTTTTATATGATCTACTGGGTATTATCCCTTCAGATTTTATATGTTTTTTTACAGGAAGTCCACAGTTTGTCCCTGCGTATTTGCGACTTTTCCGTTTGTTTAAATACAATCGGGTTAAACAATTATTGAAAGTTATAGTAAAAAACTCAGGTGCGCATTTCTCAGCGATAAGACTTGCTTTTATTATGTCATCATTTGTGTATTTTAGTCATCTTTATGGGTGTTTATTTTTTTATGTAGCAAAAATTGAGTATTATTATGGAACTGACAGATATGACCATGCTAATTTTATTAAAGTTTATGATTTACAGAGTATAGATGATGAAGATTTACTTGATCAAAGCTTAGGAAAACAGTATATTACAATGCTTTATATTGGAGCTTCTGTTATTTCTATTGCTGCATATGGGGATATAAACCCCATTGCTGCTTCAGAGAAAATATTAGCTTTGATTTGGATACTTATATCAAGACTTTTAGCTGCATTTTTATATGCAGAAGTTGCTACGCTTATTGGTTCATTGAATAGAACTTATATTAGACATCTTAATAAGGTGAAACTTGTTAAACAATGGTCTAATCATATACAATTGCCTAAGAAATTGAAGATGAGAATATTGAATTATTATAATCTTATATGGGATAAATTACATGGATGTAATGATGATGAAGTACTTAAAGACTTACCTGAATCACTGAGAACGGATATTAGCTACTTTTTATTTAAAGGACTTGCTTCAAGTGGACTGTTTCCTGAAACTGATACAGGAGCGTTACTAAGTCTTGTAAGGAAGTGTAAAGTAGAATGTTATTGTTCCCAGGAAACCATAATCTCAGAAGGTGAGCTCGGACTAGAAATGTATTTTATAATGGATGGCCAAGTAAAAGTCATCACAAGCTTAAATGTTGTGTTAAATCGACTGAAAAAAGGGAGTTTTTTCGGTGAAATCGCCCTTGTCAAACCAACTCCAGACGTCAGACTCGCAAGTGTTATCGCCGAAACTGATGTAACCCTAGCTGTTCTATCATTAGAAGATTATCAAGAAATAGCAACCATGTTTCCAGACTTTGCTGAAAAAGTAACACACAAGGCAGCTGAACGAGAAATCATGAACAGGGCAACTTTTTCATCAGAAAATCTTGAAGCAATGAAAGAATATCATAAACTTGTTGAACAATTTGAAGACCCAAACCTATCAGATCCAAACAGATACAGTAATGAAACTTTTGATATAACAACTCAAGTGATCATCCCTGTAAAAAGGGGAAGAATACTTAATTGGCTTATAAAACACAGGGTTGATAGATATATTTATGCTATTGTTTGGTGTTGGAATATGCTGTTTATTCCTTACAAAATCGCATTTAGGACGAAATTCTCAGGGTTTTGTTTTTTCTTTGAAGCTTTGACTATTATTTTATACATATCCCATTGCATATACAATTTAACCCTTGTTTTTTCCCCTAATCTTTTAATTATTGCCAAACGTGATAAAAACATTATTATTTCTTTTGTGTATTTGCTTTTAGGATTCCCTTTTATGCTTATAGGTGATTATACAAATTTTACCCCAATAGCATTTGCATTTTTTGGAGTTTTCAGATTAATGAACTTCCATTTGATATTCACAGTTTTCTCTAAACTCAAAGTTAACATTCATTGGTTTATTACTATAAGTGTTATAGAAATTTTTATTGTTTACCTTTTACTAAACCATTTTGTAGGGTGTTATTATATTTTTATTGGTAAAGAATATAGTATGTCAAACTCTTGGATTAATTTGGCTGATTTTGAAGATAGTGAGTTTAGTGCTTATGTTTATAGTTTTTATTGGGCTAATGCAACTTTGTCGCATTCAAGTGTTGGGGATATTTATAGTGTTAATCATGCTGAAAAACTTTTTAATTGCTTTATTTTCCTTATATGCTGTTATTGCTATGGGATACTTTTTGGGTATATTTCATCTTTGGTTTCAGGGTTTGCTTCACAGTTAAAGACGAATTTGCAGGACAGTTATATTTATGTGATGAATTTTGTCAGGAAAAAAAAGGTTGATAAGATTTTTAGTGGGATTGCTGAGGATTATTATAATCATATATGGCACTCAAGTAAAGGGATTATGGAAAACAGTATCCTCGATGAGTTACCTCATAGTATTAAAATCTCAATCCAAATGTACACATACTCAAACGCAATCATCGCTTCACACATCTTTAAAGATAACTCAGGGGCAATTGACTATAACATAACCCAATCCTTATTCAGATTAATGACTATCCAATACTTCCTTGTTGGTGACTCAATAATAAAAGTTGGTGATAAAAACTTCGACATGTACATAATCCTTGAAGGAGAAGTAGATGTTCTAAACATCCAAGGTAAAAAAGTCTTAGCTACACTTAAAGAAGGGGCACATTTTGGTGAAGCAAACATAATCCTCAAAAACGAAATGCGTACCGCAACAATCATGGCAACAAAAATCAGCAAAATAGGCATCCTGACAAAAGATAACCTCGAAATCCTCTTTGATGCTTATCCAACCTGGTACGAACTCTTAGAAGATATAGTAAAATCACGTATGAAACAAACCTTCAACGCAAATTCTAACGAAGATGTCTCTAAACAAGTCAAAGATATATCAGAAAAAATCAAAACCGCTCCTGGAAGTTATAAAAAATACACAAAACGTTCCGAAAAACTCATGGCCCCAAAACTAGCTGAACTATTAGTCCAAACCTCAAGCGGTAAATGGATAACCCTGAATTTTGTCCATTTGATTCTTATAATCTACTCATCATTCGCAATCCCCTTCACAATTTTTTTCCATGTCCAACTCAACCCAGCTATACTTTTTATGGAATGTTTAGTCTTAACTGAAAGTTTTGTATATTTAGTACTAAACACAAAAGAAAACTGGGTCAAAGTTTCAAAACAGAACCTTGATTGGGACAAAGGGATGATTTTTCTATACAAAAACTACTTCCTTATAGACTTATCTTCAATGTCACCATTTAATTTACTCTTTGGATTAGTTGGTAATTACGAAGATTGGTATGTGATAATATTATGTGTAGCTAGGCTTATATCAATCCTCAGAATCAATTCATTACTTGAAAAACTTGAAATGCAAAACAGAAACATGGTAAATTACTTAAACCTTTTTAGAATACTTTTTGGTATCATTCTTATAATGCATTGGTGTAGTTGTTTATGGTTTTATATAGCAAGTGAAGATAAAAATTATGGATGGGTTAACTATTTCGAATTAAACCATGAAACAAATGGGATTTTATATGAAAACAGTCTTTATTATGTTATGAATATCATATCTGGTACTGGGTATAAAAACACAAGACCAATTGCTGATAAAGAAAGAATTTATTCAATTTTCTTAACAATTGTTGGATTTGTTTTATTTTCTGGATCTTTCGGACTTATGGCGAGCATTTCTCATTCTAATGTTACACAGTTACAAGAGATGATGAAGAACATCCGCTCACCTTTTAGTTATATAAACAAAACTGAAGTTCCACAGAGTATTGTTAATCGTTTAGAACAGTATTATGCATTTACAACGGGTTTGACTCAAACTTTAGGACCTATTGATTTTAAAAGTTTATATCAACATTTGCCACCAAATATTGTTGGGACGATTATTTATGAATGTAATAAGAGTATGTTAAAAAAACTCCCATTTTTGGCTCAGAGTGAGTCTACTGAGATGATTGAGAGGATTTCATTATGNTGTAATAAGAGTATGTTAAAAAAACTCCCATTTTTGGCTCAGAGTGAGTCTACTGAGATGATTGAGAGGATTTCATTATGTCTTTATCCACAAATATATCTTCCAGAAGATTATGTTATATATAAAAACGATATAGGTGAAGAGATGTTTTTTATTATTATGGGATCTGTGGATATATTAGGACCANGTCTTTATCCACAAATATATCTTCCAGAAGATTATGTTATATATAAAAACGATATAGGTGAAGAAATGTTTTTTATTATTATGGGATCTGTGGATATATTAGGACCAGATAATTATAAAGTTGTCAAAACATTGAGGAAAGGGGAGTTTTTTGGTGAAGTCGCTTTATTGACAGATTCACGACGTATGTGCTCGGTTGTATCGAATGGACTTAGTCTTATTTATTCTTTAAATAAATCGGATTTCCTTGGGCTTATTGTTGACTTCCCAGACCTTGAAATTATTATTGAACAAGAGATTATTAAAAGGAAACTTGAAAACACGTCGATTAAGTCTGATGAAATCGCTGAGCATAGATCGGATATGCAAGAAGATCTTGTACAGACCTTGAGTATGTTTTCTTCTATTGCACCTCCTTATTTCAATAGAAACAACTCACCAAAGAAACTTTCTTTGTTAGCAGGAATGAAAAGATATGATAGTGAGGTTATAAAAGAAAGTTATAATACAAAAGTTAATAATATATTCCATAAACGAAGACCTGGGAAAAATGATATTAATCAACCAAGGCTTAGTCAGAGGTCAATTGGAAGGGAAGTTGTTATATCAAGATTCTCTAAGTTTAAACCTACTTAAAGCAGATTATATATGTAGAAGATTTTATAAATGTAGTTTTTATTAATATAATAAAGGTTTATAGATGTGAAGATAGAGGGATTTTTTTGGGAAATTGTGAATGTGTTAAGAGATTTGACTGGAAAATTATTTATGAAGTTAATTGGGTTAGTGATAATGTTTAGATACTAGATTTTTTTATAGAAATAGATGAAAAATATATGTTAGGAATGCTTAATGATTGATTGTGTGATGATTATTAGAATGTGGTAAGTAATTTTTATTTTTATTTAATAAATGCAATTTGTTTTATAAGAATTGAAATTTAAGCTTTCTATAGAAATTATGCCTGAGTGCTAAGGAAAATAGTGTTAGGATATGCTTATAAGATAAGGTTTTGGAGGTAAACTTTGTTGATTTTGTTATAGGATTATATAGGTGTGGATATTTTTTTATAGGTTTAGAAGATAGTTTTTTATTTTTTTTTTGTCGATTCTAGGTTGATTATGAGAATTAAATTTTAGGATTAAAATATAGATATTTAAAGCAAATAATTTTGCTGATATCGGGAAAATTGCAATGATACAAGAAATTACACTGAATTTTTCAAGGAAAATAAAAAGATAGGTTATTATAAATTTAGGATTAAATGGAGATTTTACAATTTTTTTACTGTAAGACACCTATTGAAGGTGGAAAAATAAAGCTATTGTCATTAAAAAGCATTAAGCAAGATTGATTTATTTTTCCAGGATCCTGCTAGATTGAAAATTTCGATTGCTAAAGAAAAAAATATCTTTTATTTAGCAATTTAAGCAGTTGTATAATTTTTTTATTAAATAAACTTTATAAAGCTTAAAATGATGAGATATTATCGGGTAATTATTATAAACGAAATATCATTGAAATAGACTGTATACAAGAGTTGTTAAGGTTAAGATAAATAAAATATGAAAAAAAAAATAGGATATTATAAGGAAATTTAAGATGAGAGATTTTGATTTATGCATTTAGGGATTATGTTTGAAATAATTATTAGAAAATAGATGAAGGTTGAAATTAAATATTTGTTGAAGACGATGAGAGTTTTTTGATAGAAGATTAGAAAAAATGATTGAGTACTATGAATTTCAGCATTTTTTTTATGATTTATTATCTCTTAAAATCCAAATAGTTATCTTCAAAAGAGCACATATATATTAGCATAACATTAATACATTAATTCTGTATGATATTTCAGTTTATAGCACTTTATATCATTATTAAAGTAAGATTTTATTCTTGAATTCTATAGTTCCTTACTCTTTCACACAAGATATTGCTAAAACTCTTACTAGTAATCCATTATATTCTCTTAGAAAACTCAATTAAAATCATAAAAAAGCTTTTAAAAGCCTAAATCCCTTCAATAATAGAAGTAAATCAGAGAAAACTAAGTTAATGGTCAATATTCTTTTACACATCACGAACTAAAAATTTCCTTCCATCAAAAAAAATCATCGCCAAACCAACACCCAGAATTTTGTCATCATCACAACCCCTTTTACCACTCAAAAAAATCCTTCTAAACCTAAAAACCCAGTATTTTTCTTCAAATTACTCTCATCATCATCTGTGCAATTCTCATCTAAAAACACATAAGATATTTTAATATTAAATAATTTTTCCAACTTTTTCCAATCAAATTAACATTGCAGAAATATTTTTTCATATCCCAAACAAAAGCAAAATTCATCAAAAAATAAAATCCATTTTTAAACAATAACAGAAAACATATAAAAATAAAAGTGTTAATATAAAATTTTCTTAGCATTTGATTGGAAAATACTTTGGCTTACTCTATTTATCGCATCTCTATAAAGGTTTTTTTTTCTTTTAGCTTTGTCTGGAGATGATATAAAATTCAATTCTGATTGGAGTTTTGATGTTGGGATATTCAAGAATTTAAGCTTTTTTTGATATTTTGATATTGTGATTGTTAATCAGAAACTTTTTGGATCCACTGATTTTTGAGAGGTTTGATAATTTTATGTTGTGATCTTTGATGATATACTATGTATTGTCTTCTTTTGCTATGTCGATGATTGAGAATGATATCATTTTTTTACAAATAATGATTTTTTGAGAAGGTGGATTTAGGCTCTGGGCTCATGGCAGGTTTGATTTCGTTATTTTTTAGGATTTTTTCAGCATGGCTACTTCGGAAGATAAGACTATTTATGGTATTTTTAATTCAGTGATTTCAGACTTGTAGTCGATTTCATTTTTTTCGTATTTTTCCACTTTGGATTTTAGGGTATGCATTTGCTCTTTGACAGAAACTAGGATTTTAGCTTTTTCACTTTCCCGTAAGGTTTGGGTTTTGGCAGAGTCTTCAGAAAACTTTATTCTGTGGAGTTGCTTGGAAAATCTTTATCTGAAATATACAATTTGCCCTTTTTCAAAAGTTAAAACCCATGGCAACTCGCGATCTTTAAAGCTTTATACAATTTTTCAATCTAATATGCAATTGGTTTTTTCCCACGATTTTTTTCTTAATCACTTCAGTGTTCAAAAAAATGATCGTAAAATTTGAATGATGATAATTTTTGTTAAGTCCATGAAATTTCTTCATCAGTGACAATGAATTTTTGTTTAAACATAACACCCATAAAGGCTTTTTGGAAAAAAATCTATAAACTCATGTTTACCTGTGAGCATTTACCTGACAGAAAGTATTGTAAATTATGTAGTTAGGCCAATATTGTAAGTATTTACATTTATTTTACTAGTTTAAGATATTATATTGGATATTATAATATGATTATGCCGGATATAATAGATTTTCTTAAATGGATTTAGTTGGAAATGATTTTTTCATGAAAGATATTTTAAGGCTTTTTGCTAAAAAAAATTGGATTTACGATTTTTGTGATAAATAGCAAGCGAGTTTAGGTTTTTTTTTTGACTGAGTAGGTGAGATTTTGAAGCTATTATGATGTTTAAGATATAAAAGAAGGAATTATATATAGGTTTTTGAGTTTATTAAAGATAAATAAAACTTGGGTGTTTAGAAGATACTGGATGATTTTTTTATTTTAAAGATATAAAATTAGTTTTTGTAATATAATCTATTTATAGTATTGGTTTATAACTTTGAGGTACATAAAACTCATAATTTAAACATAAATTTATTGCTGTGTAATAAAAAAAATACACAGTCTCTTATATTCCTCATAATAAAATCTGATATTTCATAATCTATCAAAACTAAATATCCTAAAATTTCAGTTTAGATCCAATAATCCATCATAATCATAAGATATTAACAGGTTTCAGGGTAAATATATTCTCATCTGTTAAGTTATTTTTCGTAAGTATCATCTAAATAAACACTATAATCAAACTTAAACTTTACACTTTTATATAAAAACTCTATACATAAAAATACTGATCTTCATACTCATCAAGCTGTTTTTTTACTACTAAAAACTATCTTTATATCTCTAATTACTTCCCTCTAGGTCCTAAATCCTTCTGCATTTTCATGATTTTCTCTTGTTTCTCCTCGTTTTTCTTCAAAAAATCAGCCTTAAGTTTGTCCAACCTCGTACTACATGTTCATTACATTTCTTTATTGATAAACTCTAGTCTTTTATCCACATTTCCTCTTGCCTCATCTAACTTCTGAGGTATTAAAGCTGGGCCTATTAGTTTATAAACGTTCCCATCAGTAACTAATTGAAGTTCCTATATTGAGTTTACATCTCTAACCATTTCATTCTCATGTTTTTTAAGGACATAGTCTTGGATCATACTTTCTATACGCGCAAGTTCTTTTTGGATTTTCCGAAGGTCGCTTACTTCTTTACCTAGAGCTTGTGCCATTAGAATTTATTGTTGTTTTTATGTTGGGCATTATGTTTTAGGATATTTTTACGAAGATTTTTAGTGTTAATTTTTGGTTTTGGATTAAGAGTCTGTAAAGGATTTCAACAGAGACTCTTTTAAACACCTCATACTCATCATCATCTTTACCATTCTCATACCCCTTCTTATCCCTTTTACCTAAAATTATCACATTCTCTATTCATCACAACCTTTTATAAAAATAACCCTCAATGCAATTTCAAAAACCTAAACTCATTGAAAAACTTAAATGAAAAAGAAAGGCTAATAAATCATAATAAAGAAATATGAAACTAAAATCGCATAGAACTAAATCAGTTGAAGAAATTCCAGAAATCATCCTTTCAGCATCTCCTGATATCCCAGACAAGCAGAAAAACCATTGGAAAAAACTACGAAGCATACTCCACGTATCATCAAAACTCAAAGTTCATGAAGCACAAGAAGTAGAAGATGTTAACAACCTCATAAATACCCTAGAAAGAATACCGACAAATAAATCATATAGAATCAAAAAAAGAGCTGAGCAGAATTCTTCACCTTTTGCTATGGCTGTAGCTGACCATAGAAGAGATCAGCTTTTTTTCCAAGTGATTGAAAAAGGAGACCCTGAAGAAATAAAAATTCTTGAAGAACTTATAGATACTGATCCTAAAAAATATATGAGAAATGCTAAAGACCCTAATTCAATTATCAATTGTAAAAATCGTGATGGTTATACTCCAATATATCTATCTTGTCGTAATGGAATCTTAGAATATGTGGATTTTTTTTTAAAACAAGGTGCTGACCAAAGTATAAAATGTGGTGAAGCTAAAGAAAGTTGTTTAGAAGCAGCGGCAAGATGGGGATATGCTCCAATTGTTAAATTGCTTATGAAGAATAAATGTTCAATTGAAGATATTAGGAAAGCAAAGAAAGTTACGAAAAGTAGGAATATTATGAATATTTTGAATGAAAGTCGTGTTAAAGGAAGATGTTGTTGGTAGATTTATATTATTGGGTTAAGTTAGGTTGTGATTTTTTATGGTTTTTTTGTAGTTGGTAGATTTTTTATGTAAGATTTTATGGATTTTTAAGAATTTTGCTTGTTTTTTTTTTGATGGGCTTTTAGGTTGGAATGATTTTTTTGCGTTTTGATTGTGGGATATATAGGATTGAGGTGATGAAAAATAGAAGGTTTTATTTGGAAGTTGTAGGAGGTTTATTTGGATGATATGGTTTATTAGGCTGGAATATTTTTGATGATGGGGTTTTTATATTTTTGTTGGGTGAGTACAAATTGAATGATTTTTTATTGGATTTTTGGAATAGAGTATAAAGTGTGTTGTTTAAATTATTGCTATATTCAATGTGGAAAATAGTGATATGAATAAAGATGTGATTATAGTATATATAATAATTATGTTTTTATAGCTTGACATAGCTTTTGAGTTGCAAAAAAATATCATACTTCAGCCAATTTGAAAATTCTTAAAACATTCTAGTATTTATATTTCTGAATTATATTGTATAATAAGCAGATAAGAAGACTAACCTTTACAACAATTAATACATAAGCACTAGAAATCATAAATAAAATATTTTATGCTATAAAAAACTACTAAAAAATTCTGACCTCAATGCCCACAACAACAAAAAACATAATTTTAACACCCAACTGCATTTTCACCTAAAAATTTATTTGTTTATAATTTTAATTTCAAAAAACAAAAAATCCCTGCCATGATTATTCCATCATTTCATCCTCACAATCTAAAACCTCAAAAAACTTAAAAATTTTCCTTCTTAATTAAAATTATTTCTATCAATATAGCAGACTATATAAGCCTTAATCTCCCCAACTGTTGCATATGTATTACTTTGAATAGGTTTCAATTTACATGAACCTTTAAATTTTTTATCATTAAACCTATAATTTTCTTTTTCAAGATAACAATTCTTTTGATTCTTAAATAGATTAACATAAAAAATGTGTTGGTCTTTGGGGCATTGATATTTTATAGAAACAGTTTTATTCCTTTTAAAAATTAATGGTTTGTGTAAAATCCACCCAGTTTCATTAACATTTTGGACCCCGGGGATAATAAAACAAATAGCAGGAATGAGAAACTCATTAACACCTGTGGTTATTGATAATGCTAACCCTGCTGATAATGGAATGGATACTTCCCACGATGAAACTTTGAGAATTTTTTTTAAGGCTATTGAAAGCTTTGGTAGAAAACCATAAATTTTCTTGGATAAGATTATTATTCCAGCATTTGAAATTGTATGGAAGCTGTATGATCTTTCTGGTAAACAGGGAAAAAGTGAAATTCTATATCGAAGTTCATTTATATGCATCTCTACTAAATCTTGCAAAAACTGAATCAATACAATCTTATCATATGAATAAAAATCTTTAAAAAGCGCCAAAAAAGTCTCTATTCGATGTATAAACTTACAAGCTGAAATGCTTCCAATATGTTCTCTTATGATTTCTTGATATACAAAATCATGACTCAAACTATTCTCTATGATTTTACTATATATTTCAAAAATACATTCATAAAGAGCGAATTTTATAGGGAAAATCCCTTTTAAAATGTCTTTAAAATTTGCATCATAATAACTTAAACACTCGAATTTCGAAAGGTTTAAACTAATTTCTTGAATAAAATTAGAATTAAGATCTTCATAATCAGGGTAATTTAATATAGCAAAAAGCGCTTGATAAGAAAGAGAATCTTTTAAAAATAAAGATAAAGCAAAAGATTGTATAAAACAACCTACTGATAAATATCTCGCATATTCAATAGCAGCAAGCATAATCTCTATATCATTTTTTGATGATTCATGTATAATATCAATGTTTTCTTTATGATATTTACGTAAAAGTTCAAGATCACAAACTCTTATAACTTTTGTGAATTTCTTGTTAACTTTTTTATAAAGTTCATCAACACTATTACTAATAGCGCAGTATTTTTCAAATACTCTCAAAAACTGGTCAATATTCTCGCTTTTCAACAAAATCTCATATCTCGCATCCCAAAAAACACATTCAACCAATTTAATTCTTTGTTTTCCATAAAGACTTTCCCCTATAATATACCTAACCCTAGAACTAACAGAATATTCACATCCAAACCTACCACTTATTATCTTTCCAATCCTTCCTTTAAGTTTTTCTGAAACATTTATCCCTACATTTCTAACAAGATTTTCAAGATCAGGAAATTTTGATTGATTTAAAGTTACAACCCCATCATTATCCTTCATTTCAAAATACTCAGAAGTCTTATATTTTAATATAAATTGAAAATATATAACATAATATCCAATTACCGAAAAGTGACATGTATTTTCTATATCAAAATCAGCCAAAAATTCATTTTTATGATCTTTCATACAATACTGAGTATAAAAAATATTCACATATTTAAATATCTCATCAGAACATTTTTTGATATGATTATTAACAGCTTCTTGAAAATCTGCGACTAGTTTTTTATAGCTTTCAAGGGTTTTTTTTGTTGGGGATATCCACCTTGGGTCACGAATAAGTAAAATTATAGAAGGGAATTTATCTATATATTTGCAACATGTTTTATAGCTTTGATAGAAAATATAAGCAAAATTTTTGATGAATTTTGAGTTTTCTAAATCGTCTTGGCTTATGTGTAAGAGTATTAAATCTGATACGATAAATGTAGAACTTATATTAAGAATATCTCTAGAAATATTACTTTCTGAACTTTCTAAACCTTCTATATCGAATAAAATGAAATTGTCTTGGTTAGAAGAATATAAAACATCAGTTCCTTTGATTTGACTGTTTTTACTTTTGTTTGGAATATCTGGGTCTTGGAAGATTGTACTGAGAAAGGATGATTTACCTCGACTTTGCTTACCGAGAGAGCTTATAATTGGAATATCGTCTGGGGTCATTAATAAGGCTTGTTGAAATTTGTTTTTGAAGTCTAATGCATTCATTTTTGAATAAGTTTTTTTATATAAATGCTTAGGTGGGAATAGGGAGATTTAGAGTTATATGAGTTTT
This sequence comes from Stentor coeruleus, assembly GCA_001970955.1. Classification (NCBI taxonomy): domain Eukaryota; phylum Ciliophora; class Heterotrichea; order Heterotrichida; family Stentoridae; genus Stentor; species Stentor coeruleus. The sequence continues at coordinate 29,635 of MPUH01000564.1, forward strand.
GTTAGAGGATTATATTGAAATCATATATTTTTTTGGTATGAAAGATTATAATTGTATTGTGAGATATGGATATGGAAGAAAATATGAAAGAATCTGCTTAGAAAATATGTGATTATATGAAAAGGTGTGATAAGAAAAGTTGATATTGTATAAAAAATTAAAAGAAAATTTGGTATTTTATTAAGAGATGTGCTAAGAAATATGATATTTTATAAAGTGATATGATAAGAAAAAATATTTATATTGTAAAGTTAAAAGAATAATAGTAGTTATATTGAAGGTATAGAATTTGATATGGAATTAGATATCAAAATATATTACTATAAGAAGTCTATAAGAAATATGGTAGAATTTACAAAAGAATTAAGTTTGTTATAATATTTTTATATATAAATGCTACTTGATAATTATTGATTTAGGGATATGAGAACTCTCTAGTAATCAAGAGTTAAGTTGAGGATTATTAGATTGCTTTAGTATAATTTATAAGAAATAATTTTAGATTATTTTTCATATCAAGCTAAGCTCAGATTTCTTAATTTCAAATTATGTTCTTAGGCTACAAGAATTCACTTATTAATTGCATATTCACTCTTACAATCGATCTGATTGCATAACAAAACATGTTAATTTTTGTTATATTTGGCAAAAAATAGGCGTTTATTTCCTTTATATACTATAAACTTATCTATCAAAACTTAATCCATAATTCTTTCCATAATCTGTTTTCTAATACCTCGAAGTTTTAAATACAGTCAGACTTCCTCTGTTTGTTTTTTTAGCCCAAACACTTTATAACAAGATTTCGACTTTCATTCGTACAACTTTTCCCTTAAAAATCTAAAATTTTTTAGCCCATACAAAAAGTCAATATATTATTTCTAGTCAAAGTATAAAGTTTACTAATCTTATATATTAAAATAACTATACTGTTTGCACAAGTGGCAACCAGGCTAAGAGAAATTTTTATATTGATGATGAGTAAGGGTTTCAAAAAAAAATCTAAAATTTCGATAACTTTGATCGTTATGGCTGTTTTCGCATATAAATATTTAATAAGAATATTGCTATTGAGATTTCATAGTAAAGTTCATAGAAAATTCAAATCTTTTTTGTGACGTGTTTTCTATAGCTCCATCTATTAATACTATCACATACTCAATCTTATAATAATATATTCTATTAATATGTTCAAATATATATAATCAACCCTTATTGCAATTCTACCCATAAAACAGTCTACCCCTAAGAATGTTTTACCATTATTTTTATATTTGTTATTCTTCGTTGAATTTATCCCATATAAACATTTAATGGGCTGCGGATTATCTAATTATGGTACAAAAGTCCAAAACCGCAAGGTTCGGAAAAACACTGAAGCTAGTCAAAACCCCCAACTATCCCAATTTATTTCCCCAAAGAAAAGCTTAGACAACTATATCCCTCTAGAAAAACTTGGAAAAGGAANTATCTAATTATGGTACAAAAGTCCAAAACCGCAAGGTTCGGAAAAACACTGAAGCTAGTCAAAATCCCCAACTATCCCAGTTTATTTCCCCAAAGAAAAGCTTAGACAACTATATCCCTCTAGAAAAACTTGGAAAAGGAGCATTTTCTGAAGTGGTCTTAACTCTCCATACAACATCCTCAAAGAAAATAGCTTTGAAAATTGTCAAAAAACAGTTACTAAATATACAACAACAAGACAAATATTATGGGCTTATTGAAGCGGCCTTATTAAAAGAGTTTGACCATCCTAATATTGTAAAATTCTATGAAACCATTGAAGATGAAAATGCTTTTTATATGGCTTTAGAGTATTGTCAAGGGGGAAATTTGTTAGAAAAACTTAAGTTGTTAGGGAAATTTGATGAGAGAACAGCAGCTGAGATCATGGGCCAAATATTTTCTGCTCTTGATTATATCCATAAATGTGGGGTTATTCATCGTGACCTCAAATTAGAAAATATTTTATTTGAGACTAAAGACAAAATGGATATAAAAATTGCTGATTTCGGAAGCTCGTATAGGAAAAACCATAAGGAAAGGCCAAAAGGGATTTTTGGCACACAGCATTATTTGGCTCCAGAATTATTTTCTGGGTATTATAATGAAAAGGTAGATATTTGGAGCTGTGGGATTATGTTGCTCATGATGATTACAGGAAAATCTCCTTATTTGGGTACCTGTTTTGATCAGATTAAACAGGAGATTTTAAAACTTGATATGAAGGATATTGAAAATAGAATACCTGAAGCTAGTCCTTTGTTATTAGATTTTCTATCATCGATTTTAGATCAGGATTCACGTATGAGGTTTAGTGCTAAAGATGCTTTGAAACACCCTTGGATTTTATGTTTTAGGCCAAAAGTTATTTCAATGAATGAAAACTGTACTAGTTTTGATAAGGCAAAGATGGTATCAACAGCACTTTCTTATATATCATCATTAAGTATAAAAGACGAAGAAGATATAATCATTTTGTTAGAATATTTCAGATATCTTGATGAGTATTCCTCTGATGAAAGAATTAAACAAGATTTAAAAAAAATAATAAAAAACAATTTCCAAGAGCATGAAGCAGAAAAACTAATCGAAATATTTAAAAATATGAAAGATTGGGACCTACAGAGCTACTAAATATAGCCAAGCCAAAAATATTCTCACTATATTTCAATCATGATTTGAAATATACCTTTTTTAATATAATATTAAAAAAACTAACTTTTTTAATTCTATAATAACAAAGTTCTCAATAGCTTTCTTATCATTTTCCAGATTCCACACTTTTATTATTAAGATTTTAAAAGAATAGACTTTTGAGTATCATCATCTCACATATTTTTTAAAATTAACAACATATTAATTACCATAACAACCCTTATTTCAATTAACTAATAAATTAACTTATAATTTCTCTTTTATCCTTATAATAATACATTCACACTTACTAAAAACCCTAATTTTATGCATAAAAAAATTATCTTTAATATAAATATAAAAACATATTTTATATTCTCTTAATCAACTTAATTCACTATTTAATTCCATATTTATCCTCTAACATAATCTAAACTCCTTCCTGTAATAGCAATATAGCATTTAACATCTAAAAACGCCGACTTAAGAGCATTTTTATCATTAGTCAAAACAATCTCATAAGTAAATGTCTTATTATCCAATAAACCTTTTTCCCCAGACAATTTCCCATTCATATGGTTTTTAAAAATAATAGCATCTAAAATTATTGTATCATCCTCAATTGTATAACTCAAAACAATTTTCTCATTAATATCTTTACGAAATATAGAGTAAAAAATACTCACACCACTATAAGCTGTAGATAAACCAAAAATTGTCCACCCAACAACTGGAACCCAAGCTGCAGATAAGGCAGCAACAGCCGTTGTAACAGCTTTAGTAGCTGCTGCTTCTATTATACATCTACGAGCTGTGTTTATAACTCCTGAAGTCAGTCCAGAAAGTGATGGGAAAAGTCGGCTAATTCTTGATGTAGTGAAAATTTTCACTGTTTTGCTAAGCTCTTTAAATAAAACATTTTCTCCGCTATAGAATTCAGTTGTGTTTTTTTTGTTTAGCAGAGCTTGTATGTGGATGGATTTCAGCATTGACAGGAATTCTTTTACATCCATGAAGTCGCATACTATAAAGTTTGATAATAAATTCACTAGTTTCTCTAAATTTTCTATATAATTGTTTTGCATGAAAATCTCAGCTTCTTTATCAAAAATTTCCTTATACTTATAATTCTGTCTCAAAGAACAATCAATCACATCTTTGTATATACAAAAAATAGACTCATAAATTTTAAAATAATCAGGGATAAGGGTTTTAATAATATCTTCCATTTCCTCATCATAATAAAAAAGGCATCGAAACTTACAAAGATTCGTTTCTACAGTAGAAAATTGATTTGAAATAATCTCATCATCTCTACTAAAAAAAAATATATACTCAAATGCTTCATAACAATATGAATCTTTAAAATTTGGGGTTACTGAAAAAGTATTAGCAAAAGTTATAGCGGTGATATATTTGAAGTATCCTATAATACTTATCATAAGCTCACGGTCATCAATATTTTCAGAAATAAGTCTTTCTATTTCATTTTGATGCTTGTTTCTTATTTGCTGAATTTCGATTTCTGTAAATTTAGTTTTATTTGTTGAAATTATGCTTGTGTTGATTTTATCTATTTCCTTTCTTAAACTGGTAAAATAACGTAAAAGTTTTAAACAGTCTGATTCATCTTTGTATTTTGTGAAAATATTGTATTTAAGTTCTGTTCTTATATGCTCAAATATTCGACGACGTGGATTTTGATTTGAATAATTTTGGAGCATGATTTGGATACGGTTTGTCATTTCGTTCCTTATCCCTGATATAGGTGTAGAGTTTAATGATAGGTATTGATCTGATATCTGTCTTTTTTCATGACATGTTCTTAGAATGTTTTGGCTTAATTCATCGAAATAACAGACTTGGAAATCTTTTTCGGCTATTGAACAAGGCTCTATTCCGTAATACCACGGTTTGTTATTTTGATTATCAAACTGACAATACACAACATAAAAATTATTTATTTCCAAATGATACCTTGGTAGTTCTTCACGCAATTTACTTATCGCTTCAATATTTTCCTTTTTTTCATTTTCATTATCACTTGATTTTATTGCTTCTTCTTCAAACATCAAACAAAATTTTCTAAAAAGCACGTCAATAATATAATTAACTTTATTCAAAAATAGTTCAACAATATTTTTATACTCATTATAAAGCTCTGGATCTATACCTAACCATTGAGGATCTCTTACCAAAATTATTATATTTGGAAGATCTTGTCGATATTTTAAGCAGGTTTTAACGCTTTGCAAATAATTAGAGGCAAAAGTTTGGATGAAAGTGTCGTTCTGTAAATCGGTATGGGAAATATGAAGGAAAAGAATATCTGCTAGTGCTAAACAGCTAGAAAAGCGGAGTAGGGTATTTTCAGAGCGATCGTCTTGGCTTTCTAAATCATGCATTTTTACCAAGACTAAATCTTGATATTTCTTGTAACTAAATGAGTTAGGATCGTCTAGAATTTTTCTATTTAATTCTTGAACATCGTAATTATCATGTAAAATGAATCTCATAAACGAACTTTTCCCACAATTCTTTTTCCCAAGCGACGCTATTATTGGTAAATTAGAAGGACATTGTTCTAAAAAGTTTAGCATAGATAAACGAAAACTTTCATTGTGCTCCATTATATATATAATACTTATATAGTTTATTATTTAACAGAATATTTTGATTTTTTATACTTTAGGATCATGTTTTTATTTCAAATTTATATATGATCTATAATATTACTCTTGAATTTCTCGATAAATAAAGTAGTCAAAATATACAATAAAAGTATTAGTTTATCATAGATATCAAAAATAATTTAAAAAAACTAAAGCAAAATCACCCATAATTTCATATAACCCAATTTTAACATCTTAAAAAATCCATATAAAATATTCTTATAATCCACAAAAAAAACCTAAAAAAANAACATCTTAAAAAACCCATATAAAATATTCTTATAATCCACAAAAAAAACCTAAAAAAAACCTAAAAAAAAATTTTTGTAATAAAATCCTATAATCAAGTAAATTTCTTATACAACNTAACATCTTAAAAAATCCATATAAAATATTCTTATAATCCACAAAAAAAACCTAAAAAAAAATTTTTGTAATAAAATCCTATAATCAAGTAAATTTCTTATACAACCATTTCCAATTAATATCTAAAAAACTCTATTCTTATATCATAAAAACTATTCTTTATTCACATCTATTTCAAAGGAAAAAATTACTGATTCTCACATAGCCACTGCTGGGTGATATCTTCAGCTCCAACAAGGTCATCAATTATATTCCTAATAGCAACAAGATTCTTTGCTGCTAATTTTGAATACTTTACCACACTTTTACCAAGTCCATCTCCATAAATTGACGCCCTAGCACAATGTCTTAATACTTTCTCATAATTATAACTAGCTTTAGCATAAAATTGTATATGATGATAAGCACGTGCTAGATTATAATAAGCCTCAAGGTAGCATGAGTTTTTCCTAGCCCTAACATAAATTTTCATATACTTAAACGCTTTAGCAAAAACCTCTTCTTTTTTAACTAAATTCCTCGAACATAAAGAAAACAAATGCGAAAGACCAAGTTGCAAATTCACAACTGGATCTTTGACCGAATACACATGCATATATTGTTTTATAGCCAAATTATAATTCCCAGTCTGAAAATAACTATTTCCTAATAATATATGTGCAGCATAATTCTCAGGGCTTTTCGCAGCTATTTTACATAGCCAAGACCTCAGTTGAGGTTTTTCAGTTTTTCTCATAAGACTTGACATTACAATCCAATTGCTTTCTGATTCTTCATTTTCACATACAAACTTAAAAGCATTAATAGCTTGTTCATAATCTTTATCTAATACACACACTTTGCTTAAAAGTTTTTTCATATTCATTCTAAGGTTTCCTTTGTACATATTGAGTTTAAGGATTTTGACTAAAAAATTCTTAGCGGCTGAATATTGATTTGTCCCAATACATGTATTTATAAGTCTTTCAAAAATATCATTTAACACCCTAACACCCAGTTCAATAACAATATCTTCACGTTTACGGAGTTCTAATTTAAATTCAGTGTCTATTAAACTGTCCATAAAAGATAAAAGCTCATTTTGGTCTTTTTTTATAAAACTTTCTTCAATTTTTAACCTAGCATTAGATACAAGGTTCTGTATTGCCTCATCAGAAATCTCACAAGTATCTTCTAAATCTAAATTCTTTGTTTTTAATATCAATATAGACTTCTCAATTTCCCCTTTAGCTTTATAGATTTTGCTTAAATACAGTTTTGCTTGAGTTACAAGTCCTGGTTCAAAAGTTTCAACTACGCTTTTAAAAGCTTCTTCAGCTGATTTGAAATCTTTGATATCATAATAAAGTTTACCACATTTAAACCATAAATTCGGTTTGTTATGTTGTGGTAAAGCTAGTAATGGTTCAAAAAACTTTAATGAATTCTCATGTTGATCAAGATCCATATATAAACTTCCTACTAAAAGAAACAAATCATCATAATAACGAACTGAATGTTTTATAAGTTTTTCAAAACAAGTATCAGCTTCTGCTAATCGGCCAAGTCTTGCAAGACAATATCCTTTTTTAACTTCAATTTCTAATGGAATTGAGTCTTTTTGTAGGTTTTCAAGAAGTTCTATACATGATGAGAAATCTTGTAATTGGATTTGTAGGTCACAAATTAGATTTACTATATTATCATCATGTTTTTCATCTAAGATTTCTTTGAGTTCTTTTACAGCATTGCGTGGCTGCTTCATGATTGTAAAAACTTCAACAAGAGCTTTTGCTATACTCGGGTCACAAGATGAGGATATTTTTAAAATTTTGCTGTAGATTTTCCCAGCTTTGCGGTATTGTTCAAGCCTTTCATAACAGACAGCTCTTTATAAAGATTACTTTTCTTTCATAAGCTCAACTTCTGGGTGTTTTCTATTAAGTAGAGCTCTTGAATAACAATATATAGCTTCTTTATAATGTCCAAGTTCTTTATGCATATGAGCTACTTTAGCCCACAAATCACTATCATGTTGTGTTACTTGAGCAGCCAACATAAAAAAATTCACAGCTTTTTCGTGTTCTTTTTTTTCCTCATAAATCAAAGCAAGAACATGGTATGGGTCAGAAATCCCAGGAGCTTTAGTAATGATGTCATGGAGGATTTCTATAGCCTCATCGAATTCTTGGAAGATAAAATGCTGATTCGCTTTACCTAGTAATTGCTCAATTTCGGAAGTCATACGAGTTGGCTGGACGTTGTTGTAAACAGGTTCCTCATCGCTGCTAGAGTTCATTTTTATATGTAAAAAGGTACTTAGAATAATGTATTTTTTTTGGAGTTTGTTTATAGTTTTAGCTGTTGAAAAAATTCCTAATGTCATCATAGCAAAAAACCCTATCCAACCATAAAACCCTATAACTTTAACAACTTTTTTCTATCAAAACTTATATTCCTGCACTTTAAACCTCTAATCCAACACCCAAAACTGTCAATTTTTCATATTAAGGTTAAATTATTAGTTCTCTCTATTTAATAGGGTTTGCGACGTTAAATACCCTAGCACCTTCACTGTAGTCTTTATTTGGGTCTCTTTCACATTCTGGAGGGAATTTATCCCTCTTTTCAATATAGTATTTTTCTCTATAACTGCCATCAGATAATGGATTGTAAGTCAGATATAAATTCCTTCTTGTGAAAGTACTGTAGTTTATATCACTACGATGAGGTGAGTAGCTATCAAAAAACACTAAATCGCCTGCTGAAGCATCAATAGGGAACCAATTCATACGAGCTTCTAAATCAGTTCTAATACCTCCATCACTGTTTTGAGGCATAATTTCTCTTGATTTATGCCAGGCATATGCGAAATCTAAACCTCCTGACTCTCTAGTATTTGGGTCTATTGGCAAAAGTACTGTCAACAATTTCTTCAACCCGAATGATACAAAGGCTGGTTGGTCTTGATGAGCTGTAAAACCATTTCCATGAGGGAATTTGAAGTTTATTTTCTCTTTGTATATAACTGAAGGTTCTCTAAATAAGTCTCCACTCATATCATTTATCAGTCCATAGGAAAGATCTTTCAAATCTTTATAGAAAGGTAGGAAGTTCTCAACACGGCAAAGGAGTCTTTTTCCGGTCATTTTATCGATTTCGAAATACTTCATCCACTTTCCTGGGGTTTCTGGCCTAGCTTCTAACTCATCAGCCCATCTGACAAGGTTATCACGAATGTGAGCGGGTAGGACATTTTTTAGTACTAAGAATCCATCTTCTTCATATTGTCTTACTTGAGATTCTGTGAGTAAACCTTGAAGTCCTGGCTTAGCGGTTGAAGCAATAAGTTTCTTTGATACCCGAGAAAGCATTTATATACCAAATTAATGGAGTAAATTAAATTATGTTGATTACTAAAATGAATGAGTTTTCAGGGAAAAATATATAAAATATCCTTTGATAGGAGAATAATTTTTAAAGAAACAAATACTAAATGCTATATATTAACTATTATTTCATATGTATGCAGTTTAAGCAATTATTTTTTATAGCAAAATTAAAGCGGGAGGGTAAAAGTTGATTTTTTACCTTTTAAGTATTTTAGTATCATAATTGTTCTGAGTGATTTTTATTGTATTTAAGCAAGTATTTTTTTGTTAATTCAATGTAATTTATATGAATATTCAGAGTTAGGGTGGCGTTTTTTCGGGTTTAAATTTTGGGAGTTATTTTTGTTAATGGGTTTAATAGTATATTTGTAGTATTTTAAACAGTTCTAAGTTTGTTTAACTTTATATTACAGTAAAATTTAATCAGAGATTCATGTATCATTGTTTTTATGTTGAATAATAAATATAATACATGTCCAGTGAAAGAGTTCAATTTTTTTATTTGGGATCCTATGAATTTTATAACAAAATAATATTTTCGCCTAAGGAAAGTAAAAAAGTTGAGAATTTATATGATAGTTTTTGTTTGATGATTTTTATATAAAAGCTTTATAATTTAGATATGTATAGATAGTCTTTTGGAATATAAAGAAATTATGTAGAATATTTAGTTATGAGGAAAATTTGAGGACAAAGTTCAGGATGAAGATATTTATCAAATTGTATATAAAATCATTTTTTTCCCGGGATGTTTATATATGATTAGTATAAAAATTCATATAAAGGAAGATATATTTTTGGTTATGTTTAAATCTAATTCACTTTTGCTTCTTAAATCTTAATATGTTTTTATGTTATTTACTTTATGCCTTTTAAATACAATTTATTGTTTTTAGATTAAATTCTCCTTTTACCTCAACATATAATTTTAATAATGTATTAAAAGCCTTCTCTATAAAATATTATTCAAAGATAACTATGTATGATACAGCATTAATAATTATTTAATAAATCCCATGCATTTCCAAAAACCTATATAAACTCTAAATCATAACAAAATCATTATCTAAAATTTCATATAATTTCAATAAAAGTCTTTAGCTTCAAATATAATTTTTCTGATATATCATACATATTATATTCAAATTATGCTAATTTACACTAAAACCTTATCCTATCAGATGGGTTTTAATAATAAAAAAAACTCTTTAGCCCTTTATATCTCTTTGCAAACCCTTATCCTAAATTAGGTATTAACTAATAATTATTCATAGATAATTTAAACCAAGTATATTTTTTGTATGAAAACATCTCAATGTTGTTAATAGGTAATATATTTTTTTGTAGCAATTTTTTATAAATCTCATTAAATCTGATTCATCCAATTTAGGGTCCTAGTTCAATTTTGAAATAGATAAGTCTTTGTTTTTAAGAGAAAATAACAGTGAATATTGACTTGGAGAATGTATTTTGATATATACAGATTTCTACTCTATCATGATTTTTATGAAAATAAAATTGCCAATTATTTAGGAAACTAAAAAACTTGGATGATTTAGAAACCTATACTTAGATTATTTTAATATTTTTGGCAGCACCTCTTAAGAAATATTCTTTTTATAACCTGGGATATATAGTTTACNTAAAAATTCAGCAAAAAGCTAATAAATTATTGAATTTAAAAAAATAAAAACTTTATTAGGTGAGCTTCAGTTTAGAAAAATTTATCATAAAATAGCAGCACCTCTTAAGAAATATTCTTTTTATAACCTGGGATATATAGTTTACAATTTTGTTAAAAGGGTAGGTTTATGTGCTTATGTAATATTTAAAGATTATGAGTATAATTAGGGAAATATTACAGATGGATTTAAAAATAAAGCTGATTAGTTTATCAAAGGCATTTTAGCTGATAATTTTATAGGAATATTTATTTGGCGATTATTTCAAATATACTCCCAGGCTTTAAAGTTAGCCATTTATAGAGTGAAAAACTTTTTAGCTTATTTTCATACAAATAATTACCTTTATATTTACAACTACTTTTTACAAAATATACATTATAAACCAATTTTATTTTATCCAATATCATATTTGATTTTATAACATCGTCACAGCATTTATATGAATAAAAGGTGAATTTCATATAAAAAAATCAAAACCCTTATCCCAATATTCAAAAAAGAAAAAATCATACCAAAGCATCCTCATCATCCATATTCTTTGCATAAAAATTCCTCCTAATCATAATCAAAAAACCCCTCCCAATTTCCCAATCAAATCCTTCTGCAAATTTCCTAAAAACCCTCAAATCTTTACTATACAACCCCAAATAACCCCATAATATATTCTTCATATAATCATATAATTTTCAAAAATATCTCTATTAGCTATTATCTAGTCATCTAGAAATCAGCTCTTTTTGATATCCTATTGCATTCTTCTAAAACTCGGTTTCTTTCAGCTCCAAGTTCATATTCAGTACCGACATTAAGCATTTCAAACATCCTTCTACAATCTTTACTTAGCCTTGGAGTCACCAAAAAAGGAGTTACTACAAAGAATAAGGCAAGTGGCTTAAATGATACCTGCTTAACAAGTAATGAATAAACAACTGTAGCTAATGATGTATAAGCAATACCTTCACCAATAGCTTTTTTCTGATGGTAGCGATACTCTTTACGAACAATATATGCCCAATCACGCTCTTGTTCAGTCTTGAAGAGATCTAGATTCCCTTTCACCACCCATTTTCTAATAAAATCTAGTTTTAACATAGTGCATTGCTTATCAGCGGCCCTTTGTTCATGTTCTGGTAGTACAGTTTTAGGAACATAGAAATACTCATCATCCATCACACCCATATTTTTATAAGTCATAGAACATTGTAGCCATAAATATATAAATTCTTATAATCTTCTAGTATACCCTTTAAAAAATAGATAAGGGATCTTACAATTACCTAATTTAATGTGCATTCAACTTTGCAAAGAGGGCATAATGAATGCTGCATAAGCCACTTGTCAATACATAAAAGATGATATTTATGGGAACAAGGCATTACACGAGCTTTTTCCTGGTCTTTAAAAGTGTCTAAGCAGATTGAGCAGGTTCCATCGTTTTCATCAACAGTTTTAACAGGCAGTTTGATGATTTGTTCTGGACTCAAGCCACTTATGCCAAATCGCATGTCTGGGGCTTCTGAACCTTCATATTGTTCTAATAAACTTGTGAACTGTTGTTCAAGCATGTAATTGCGATAGTTGATTATAGCTGAGTATAAAATGATTGTGGTGAAAATTATAGTCATCGCATAGAACGAAATGATCCAAGTCAAAAAATACCAATCCATAGAATTCTCAGATGACAAGCACTTTGGCTCAACTGTTGTATCTTCCAAATACCATACAGTTCCCAAAAGAGTCCATATCGTAAACAATGGGTAAAGAATCCCAACATAAACTATTGTATGAGTTTTATAGTCCCTTCTAAACAAATTGATTCTAAGAAATTCTAAATCATCATCATCATCGTCATCATCTGTTTTAAATATAATTACTGATAAACGATACAAAAGAATACCAAGAAGAGCTATTAATAGCCAGCAATGTATTGGTCTTGCGCATCCACTATGTGATTAATACGTGAAATTATTCCATTCTATGAATAAGTTTACTATAGAGTAGCTTATAGCAAAGAATATGAAGAGATCATTGCTTTGTAAAAGTTACCATGAAAACTTCTGACACATATTCTTTATTATATAAAATATATGATTTAGGAATTAGATTTTGATTATTAGAATGATAGAAATTATTGGATTAATAATGATTATTGAGGATTGATGAAGAAATTATGTAAGGGTTGATGTGAGGGAAGATTTTTTAAAGAGAAGAAGTTATGAAATTTTGTAGAGATGATGAGAAGATGGAGTTAGAGATTTAGTGAAGATGATGGAAAATTGTGAAATTATTGATGGTGGCTTGGGTTTTTAATGGATAGAGGGTGGAGGATGTGAGATGTTTTGAAAGAGGTGATTTTTTTTGTATGGTTAGGTGGAATTGATGAGGTTAGTAAGAACTCATTTTTTTAGTATAAGATTTTTTATTTTTTTTGGGCTTGTTTGAAGTAATAAGTGTTGGTGAGAAATTGTGAATAGATGTGATTATATTTATTTCTAGGTTTATGTAGCAAGAAAAATAGGTGATTATAAAAAAAACCAAATTTCCACAAAATTTCCAAATAATTGCACATTATAAAACTAGCCTACTAAAGTCCCAAATATAAAACTAGCACATTTTACCTACTAACTAAATAAACAACTTCAAATCCTAAATCCCAAATATAATCATCAAAATATCCAACATCAAAATTATCCTTAAAACTCAATCCCAACATAAAAAACCTAATTTTCCAATCTCACACATAAAACCCCATTAATCAACTACCCTCAAAAGTTTTTCTTCAAACTCTCCTCCTCCAAATCTCCATCTTCTATCAAAACCTTATTAACAATTTCATCTTCTGAACATTCATACCTCTGATATAAAATATTCCCAATGGATTTTTCAGGCTTTACCAACTTTGACGAAATCTGCAATGATAAACAAGAAAATCTCAAGCCCAAAATCATAATAAGAAATTCCAAAATCCAACCAACTTCTCGCTCAACATCAAACAAGAGATCCTCTAGTTTTTACAATCCTTCCGAATCTCTAAACGAAAACTTACAAGCCTATAACCACAACTACTTCAATAAAATCCCTAAAAAGCCGGGAACTTATCTTAACAGTTCCCAAACATTATTTTTCGCTTTTGAAGGTAACAAAGTCTCTTTATTATCTTTACGCGATTACAAAAATATAATTTCTAATAAAGTTTCCCCAATAAACAAACCTACAACCCAAACAAAACCTTTTTCATTAAGAATAAAGAAAAAAGATTTCCGTAGACTTAAATGGACACCTTTACATTTAAGGGCAAATACCTCTTTGGTGAATACTGAGAAAAAAATCTTTGAAGAAACTGTTATTAAAAAACTTGATAGAAAATCTCGTGTTTTTAAAAGAGAACTTATCCCACAGACTAAAGCAAGTCTTAGTGTAAAATTAAAAAGGTCGATACCAGAACTTAGGATTAGTGGGGTTATGAAAGACTTTGTATGTAGGGATTTTTTTAATCCTAAAGCTAAGGAGTCATTTGTCACGGATTTTTATTGAAATTATAGTTAATTCGTAAATATTTTCAGTTAGTCTGAGATTTCTGTGATTTTAGGGAAGGGATCAACTTTGCTGAAGACTACTGTTTTTTGAGAGGAACTGATATACCCTTTAATCCATTTTTTGTTTATAAGATTGACTAGTATGCATTCAACGTCTAGAAGACTGATAGATTTTACACCAGCAACAGCCAAGACTGTTGAGAAAGAAGAAAGTTTCACATGGGTAGTTTTAAGAATAGACTGAGTACGTTTAAAAAGATTGCGGTATGCGAGGAGTTGAAGGCTTTCAAGCATGATGTAAATCCCTTGTTTAATGAATTTATCTTGGTTTGCTTCTAGAGTTCTATTAAAAAGCTCAATATTTCCCTGTTTAAGACTTGTGAGAACTTCGCTGAGGTCTGTAAGTTTGTATTTAACCAACAAGGCTTGTGTTGGGAAAATCCCTTTATACGCTCTTACAGGTATTAAATATCTTAAAACCAGTCTTTTGTTTCTAAAACTATCTTTGTCACATAGTCTAAAAGCGAAATCAAAGCATTCTTCAGCTTGATTAAGTTCTTGTTCATATATATGAAATCTTCCTTCATAATACTTAAACTCAACTTGCTGAGCTTTTGGGTAATTATCTAATGATGGGAGTTTTGAATGTTCATTGTTGACTATTCTTAATAAACTCGTGAAATTTTGTAGGTTGTTTATACGAAATGAAGTCTTAAAAGCCATGTTTAAAGCATAATACAAGCCAATCACTTGAGAATATGGTAGAGGTCTAGTAACTTGACAAGAACTTATGAACATTCTTAATGAATTTACAATTTCACCTAGATTTGAACTTTTAATCCCTTCACCAAATAACTTTTTAGCGTATTCTTTGACTACATTTATATAAGCATAGCCTCTTTCTTCTTGAAAAAGTTTTATGAGGTTTCTAAATGCTAGGTTTGTATGACCAAAAGCTTTTAAACGCTTGGTTAAAGATGTTAGATGCTCTTCTAGGAATCCCATTAGTATTGCTTTGTCTGTGTCTAGTTTAGAAGATCCTTTGTTTAGTGTAGTTTCTATGGCTTGTTTCAAATTAGAACCATGAGGGATGGATTGTATATCGCTTTTGAATAACAAACGGATTAGATCGTCTTCGGAATAATTGACAAATCCAACTATGCATTCATTAAGCCACCTTTGAAATGTTGGCTTACTCATATTATTAATTGTAGTTTGTATATAAAATAGATAAGTTTTTGATAAAGATTTAGGAATAAACTGAATTTTGATGTTGGAGTTGATAATAGAGTATTGTATTTGGAAATTTTTTTTTTTTGATTATGTACTGAGTAGGATGATTGAAATTTTTTTTTTTTTGATGATGATGATAAGGTTTTTTAGTTGTGTTTTTTTTTTTTTATTACGGAGTGAGTAGGATGATTGAATTTTTTTTTTTTTTATGATGATGATAAGGTTTTAGGGATAATTGTGGAAGATGGAAATTATAATGTTGTGAATGAAAAAATAAGGATAGGGGATGCTAAAAAAGAATTTGGGAAATTTGTGAATGATAGTTTGGATAAAGAAAATAATTATGGAAATCTGATTAGGGGGGTGAGATTTTAGATTAAGGGTTATACTGTTTTTTATTGTAAAAGATAGGAANGGGTTATACTGTTTTTTATTGTAAAAGATAGGAGTGATTGTGATTTTTTTTTGGCTAATGACTTTTATACTAGTTTTTTGAAGATAATTTTTATGATTATATTGACTTAATCATGATTTGCAATTCAATTGTGAGATTAAAGGGGTTTTTAATTTTAAAAAGTCTAAAAAAGATTTAGCATATCAATATAATCCAAGTTATAAATAATCAGAATAACTAACTAACTAACTTGACAATTAGAAATAGTACTAAACGGTAAAAAGTTTGAAGAATG
>MPUH01000565.1:0-45765 GCA_001970955.1 Stentor coeruleus
AGGACCAGTGAACCCAGAGCAAAAACAAAATATTGAACCTGGCTTTTGTGATATGAAAAACCCATTTGCAACACCTCCACAGAATAATACATCTAACAATCCTTTTAAAAACCCACCTGCAACATCTTCACCAAAAAATATATCCAAAAAGCCTGCATTTCCAATACCTAGCAATCCTACACCAATCATGCATCCACAAAGCAATAAGGGGCAAAACCTATTTGAAATACCTTCAAAAGCCATTCCTTTTACAGGAGATTTACCTCAAATACCAAAAACTTCAGATTTTCCTAATAAATCTCAAGAAGTACCTTCTGTTAATACTTCTGGAATGTCAGAAATAGATAGTGATAATAGTATCCCAACTGAAGAAAAAATAAAAGATGCTATAAACAAATTACCGCCATCAACAATTATTCAGGTACCAGATCAATATAAAATTCCTAATTCTAAAGCATCTTCTCAACCACAACATTTTATGTATCTTAGTACTGATAGCAAAAATAAAAATCCCTCATCATCTGGTTTGGGTCCTCCTCCAGAAATACCTAAAAATGTTATCCCTCAGTCAGATCTAAGACCAAAAATAGGAGTTTCTCCTCAAGAAAAATCATTAATCCAACTTCCAGTTCCATCAAAAATAAGTGAGCCACCAAGTCTAGAAAAAAATATCCCATCACCTTTTCCTCCCACTACATATATTAATATTCCTTCAATAAATAATCCTATAACTCCTACAACACAATTTTCAACCTCAGGATTAACAGTGCCTTTAGATAATCAAAACATTTCAAAACCTAATTCCTCAGCATTCCTAACAGTTCAAAAAATTCCAACTCCAATATCAAACCAATCAGATCAATCAAATAATAACACCCCTTTAATCCAAAAAATACCAGAACCCATGCCAATCCAATCAGGAAGAATAAATCCTATTATTCCAAAAGTTGAAAATTTAATATTACCTAAAACAATAGAAATATTACCAATACCATTAATTCCTTCTGAAAAAGGAGATAAATTTCCATCTCAACCCCAAGAACCATTTAGAAATCTTATAAAAGAAGGTCTAGAGCTTCCAGTACAAAAGAAAAATGCAGTACCAGTCCCTGCACCAAATTACCCAATAGTTAAAGATACCCCGATTAATAAATCTCCAGTTTTAAGTGGATCCCAAGCCCCATATCTATCTCCAGGAATCCCTCAAAAGTCAGTCCTAAACCTAAAATCTTCAGAATCAAAACCAGAAAGCCCTGCCTTATTTAATCCTCTTTCCAAAATTCCAAATTTACCTCCTACAGATATTCAGAAAAATCAACCCCCAAACATGCCATTTCCTTTACCCCCTAATACAAGCAATGCCCAATCAAAAATTCCTCAAGTTCCTGCTAATATAATACCCCCGGCACCAAAATCCGCATTGCCTAATACAAACTTCCCACCTTTTACTGAGAACATCAAACCTGAAAATCCTCCTGTATTTCCTTTACCTCCAAACAATAATTTACCACAAACACCTTTTATTCCTTTTAATATAAAACCTAATCCTTCAGGAAATCCTCAAGGATCTACAAATTCAAACCTTCCACAATCTAATCCTTTACTTAATCCTAAATTTGATAATAATTTACCTCGATCAGCACCTATTAATTTCTCTAATCAAGGGTCTCAAATATCTGCAATACCAAATTTATTACCTCAGAGTCCATTGATTGAACCAAGTAAAGTTTATAATCAAATTAATGTTCCTTTTCCGAATTCTGAGCTACCAAAAGTTCCATTGCAGATTTCTGGACAAATTGGTAGACCTTTAGGGCCAAATTTACAAATACCACCTCAGAACGATAGAGATTTAAAGGTTTTGAATAAAGGTCCGGAATTCCCTAATAGTATTTTTATTGCACCTTCTAAAGCTCCTGAATTGCCTATGCCGAAAAAAATTTCTGGCCCTGGGAATTATAAAGTCCCTGAAATCGCTAGTCCACTAGTTCAAGAAGTTATTAATAAACCCAAATTACCAGAACAAGGAAAACAACTTAAATATGACCAGAACTTGATTGATATCATAAAATTGATGTCAGATTTTATTTTTAATGGTAAAAATGAACAACAAAATTTACTAGATGGTATTGGTAGAATTTTGGATAAAGACAAGGAGTTAACTTCTATTGCCCCTTTAAAAGAAATTAACAATAGAAGAAACTCAAAAACAAATAAGATGATTAGCATATTGATAAGATGCGATAAATGCAAGTTTGAAAAAGAAAATGATAATTTTACAATTGCTAATTGTGGATATGAAAATTGTCAATGCTGCTCAATATGCAGGGTTAAAAATATTGAAGCTGGATGTCCGATATGTGGTAGAACATACAGTGATTATGAAATTGAGTTACTGAAAATCACGAGAGTTTCACTTGAAAATGATTAATTTAGTAAAGATTTCATTGATAAGGTCTTTAAAAACTATTTAAGTCTTTTACAATAGATAATGAAGTTTTAGTTTTAATAAATATTTTCCATGAATAAAATGCAAATCTGCATTAAAAAAATTCTTGGATTAAAAGGTGATAATCCCTTATTTTAGAATTTTTTTAATTTATAATTCTAAGAACACTTCATCACCTTGAATATTCCAGCAGATAGTTTCGAATTTCCATCAGTATAATATTAATGAATTGGATTGAAAGATTTCTCCCATCTTGTTGTACCTCTAGGAAACCTCATGATACCATCACAAATCCAAAACTTGAAACTGGTATAATCAATCAACTTGATATAATTTCAATAGATGAAGCATTTTCTCAAGAAGAATTAACGAAAAACGAAATGTTTTCCTTATCATCAAGTGAAGAACATCTGGAAAACACAAAAGTAAACTCAGAAGTTATTATTGAAACCCCAAAACCTATTGAAATATATCCAATAAGCCTTGGGAAATCAAATATAGAAAATAATACTACGAGCAAACTTCTATGTGGATTCTGTGGAAGCTTAGCTTTAGGGTACTGCCCAGGCTGTCCTTCGTTAAGGTTCTGTAAAGAATGCTATAATGAAAATCATATAATACATAAAAAACCTCATCAATTCATCAGCTATATTGAAAGAAAAAAATCTTTCTGTTTAAATAATGGAATGAAAAAACTTAAGGTTTTCATGTAGGCTATAGATAAATAATAAAATTAAAACGAATCATTTAAACTTGGCTTAATAATGCTTCAGTGTTTTCTGATAAAAGTCCTAGACGGAATGTGTCACGGTTGCTAACCCTAACATCTTTAACATAAGACAACAAGCTCAAATAATGTGCTAAATCCACCAACTCCGTATCATTTTTATCATTATACCAAGATACAATTGGAATCCCATTCTCAAGCTGATAAGCAAAGCAATACGCAGCATTATCAACAATGACAATATTTTCTAGTTCCCTATTTGTTATAACCCTTAAATCCTTTATATAAATCCCATCAACATTAACACAATTTTCCCGGTACATCCTATGATGTATTAATTCATGATGTGGGTCTAAAAAGTCTAAAACCGCATCAGCATAGCATTTATGTGATGCTGTAAATACTACAATTTCATAGTTTTTACTTAATAATGTCAAGCATTCTAGTGCATATGGACGAATATTTATCCATACATTTAATTTTTCACCTGATGGTAATAAAATAGTAATTGGATGCTCAGCTTCTTCAGGGTTTTCACAACAGTGAACTAAAGTTTCGTCTAAATCGAAAATTATGGTTTTTGAGTTCTCATAAAGGGGTCGCCTTCGAAGATGGACTGATTTTGTTGCAAGTTGATGATTATCTACAGGCCTTAATGATTTCATGTACTTTAAGGATTGTAAGAGTTGCGAAAAATATTCTTTGTTAACCTGGGAGACTTGTGTAACAATTTCGCAAAAAATTGGGGCTGGGGTTGAAGCGATTTTGGCTTTGAGTTGCTTGCCTAGCTTTTCGGCTTGGATTTGAGCCCGGAGGTTTTTAAGGGTCTTTCTGGTGATCTGCTTGTCCATTATTCTTACTGACCTTCTGACTTTCACAGATGCGAGCTTATTAGACATATATTATAACGTAATATAGGATTTAAAAATGAAATATATATATTTGTAGGTTGATAGAGGGTTGGAATTTTTTGGGTTTGTGAAGGTTTTATAAGAATTTAATTAAGACTATGATAGGAAGTTGTTTAATTTATGCTGGGTAAGGTTTTTATTGGAGGGTTTGAATTAGTATTGGAGTTTATTAGGTTTTATGAAAATCATTTTGAAGGTAAATTTATGTTTAGTAAGAGGAATAATTAGGTGTTTTTGGGGATAGAAGATAATCATTCTCGTCCAAATTAAGCCTATCATGCAACTCAAACATCCTTCACCAAATTAAACCATCAGTAAATTCAGAACTATTTCTAAATATCAATTATCAAATAAACTATATAACTTCACACACCTAAACACAAATCAAATCATCCAAACATCTTAAATAAACAAAATTTCTCTTATCCTCCCTCAAGCTAGCACCCTAATTCAGCTTTCTTCACTTATCCAAACCTCACAAATAACTCAAATTCTCTTAATATCCAAGCACTAAACCTTAATACTCCAATCCTATAATCCAAATAATATCAAAATACACCCTAAAACCTCATCTAGCCCAATAAAATCTGATAATAACTGATACAACTTTTCACAAATAAAATAAAAACCCATCTAATTTCATCATAAAAACTTATTAAAAACCGTATTTCTACATCAAAAAAGCAATACCAAGTCATCAATCCTATAAAGTTAATAATATTTATTTTTATTATTGGTTTTAAGTAATGTACTCTTAGACCTTGGCTGCATATCCTGTTGAGGATTTCTATTAATAATAACAGGTAGTTTAGTCTTTTTAGTACTTATTGAAGAAATCCACAGATTCTTAGGAAAAACATCATCAGCCTCATCCTCTTCAACAACACCCAATCTGCTTTCAAATGTTCCAAGACTTATCATACTCATATCATGATTCCTATCATCACTTTTATCCCCTTTATGATTTTTCAATCTACTCCTTGATCCAGTTAAAATATTCCTATATATTTTTTACACTTTATTTAATATAGATCTGATAATAATATCTTTTTTATCAAGTTCTTGTTGAAGTTCTTTGATTTCTTCAATATTTTGTGATGAGATATTTTCAAGTGATGATAATTTTTCATCTATTGTTAAACTTTGGTTTGATAAGATTTTGTTGATTTTTTTGATTGTTTTGTTTTGTTGGATTTTGAACTCAGGGAATTTTCTATGAAGGGCTTTTATTGTGGGTTTTTCTATTTCTGTAAACTTACTGGAGAATATAGCTTCGTTGTTTTTTATTATAAGAAGCCAAGGGAGTTCGGTTATTCCTTGTGAGAAATATGCTTTAAGATCTCTTCCTCCATGGTATATTGGCATACAGTCAGGTTGTTGCTGCTTCCAGATATGAACTTTTTTACTTTCATCCCCTATGTAAATACTAATAGCTTTCAGATTACTTTTAGGTAAAGCTTTGCTTATATCGTTTATAACAGCCATCTCCTTTATGTTAAATAAGAAGATTATAGTAGGAGAATCATATTCTAGCTTGATAGGTGCCTTGGTGTTTAGATCATTTAGTTTAAACTTATCCATTAAGCTTGTATATCTTAATTATATTATATAATATTTTAGTTGTTTATATATAGTATCTTTAACAAAGTTAATAAATATTATTTTGATTAACCAAAAATAGCACATCAATCTCCTCAAACTATCCCAAAAGCTTCCTTTCTCAAGACAATAAATCTAAATCATCAACAAACCTATATACAACTTTAATTAAATCTGCACCTTAATCATTAAATTATCATAATTTTCTAACAACAATGGTATCACACTCAGAAACTGCCCAAAATTAACCTTACTCCCAATCACTAAATAAGTCAAAATCTCTTCAGTATGTTCATCCGTACATATAGATCTTAACAAAGTTCCAAACCCTTCAGTCGTCAACAATTTCCCATCAGAATAATGTTTATAAATTCTTTTAATCTCATTAACCTGAGCATTCAAGCTTTGTAAATGTCTTAAATTATTAAAATCCAATCTTGAACTTGGCAAGTTTTTAGGCATTCCAAAATTTGTATATTCATACATAGTAAGAATACCATAAAAATGCTGTTTTGATATGCTGCCGGTTTTAAAAGGGTCGAAAATTTCCTATATTATTATTACTGATAATAAGAACATTTTCTCACTTACATATGATGAAAAATCTTCTTGATATTTATTTGAAGAACGTCTGCTGTAACGGTAATTTAATGGGGATTTTGTGTATATTCTTTGTCGATCCCTTGTAAAAGTTGGTCTTTTCAATAAAATACTGCTTTTTTTTAGGTATTCGATTACTGCATCAAATGATAGGGTTTCATGTTTGAACTCCAGAGCTTTGACTAGATTTGCATATTTGTCTTGAACTTTGCCTATGAATTCTTTTAGACGGGTATTTAGACCTAAGGATGTGTGGATTTTTAAACTTTTTTCAGGGAAGTCTAGAAGAATTTGAGCTTTTCTTCCAGAAACTTGGAAAATTTGCCTTGGACTGTTGCTTGATTGGAAATTTGAAGTCATACTGAGAATTCTTGGAGTACGCATTGATTTACGTTCGTCTGTGATTGCATCAAATCGCTTTGACCGTTCTATTACTTCCATTATTTGAGGGTTGTAAGTTTTATATGTTGTGTCGAGTGATGATGATTTTAAATGAAAAGGAGGAATCCTCGGCAAAGCTTTGAAGGTATTTTCATCAGGAGGCTGCTCCCCAAGTAAATCATCGTAATTGTATTTTCTTGTAGGGTTTTTCATCATTGATTCAAGGAATTTTGGTGCTGTTTTCCAAAACTCATCCGTGTTCTCTTCTTTTTTTTCCATTTACAAACCAAGATATTATTTAAGCAACCTTAATAATTAAACTTTTAACCCAAAACTTTATATTAAAGTATCTTTTTACCAATAAAAAATCCATACAATTTAACTCAAATCTATCATAAACTCCCAAAAAAAAAACTATTTCATTACCAAACATCAAAACCTCTATTCTTATAATCATATATAAATACTCTCAACATAATAAAAAATAAAATATTCATATAAAAACCTATTATCCAAACAAAAACATATAAAAATCACAACAAAAATCCACTTCAAATTATAAGCCCAAAACCCAATTTTTATACTCAATAAAAAGTCTTTATCTTAAAACTTATACCAAATCTTTTCATCTTATAAAATTTATAATTCCTAAAATCTCTATAAAGAGAAAAAAACTTTCATCTTTAGTTAAAAGGGATTTGAAATATTAATAACTAACGGAAAATGGACTCAGTATTCGAATGCGGTCAGTGCTTTATCCCATATGATGAACAAGTACACAAACCCTTATCACTACCTTGTGGACATGTATTTTGTCAAGAATGCTTATCAAAACAGTCTAAAGACTTTATCACTTGTCCTATTGACAAATTTAGTTTTGCTGCTCAAGCTTTTACTTTACCATGTTGTTATACAATTTTAGCGAACTTACCAAAACATATAAAAAAAGCTTCATCTTGTATAAGACATCCTAAAAGAAAGGTCAAATTCATGTGCAAATCACATGAAAAATTTCTATGTACCGAATGTGTTGTTGACCACACTGGAGCTGGACATAACATCGTTGCATTTTCAATAAACACTTCAGTAGTGAAATCCGAGCTTAAAGACCTAGAATCCATCTGTGAAGCAACCCTTAAAGAAAATGAAGACCTTTATAAAGACATTGACTCGAAATCCAAAATTGTCAAAGACTTCTACCATCTCCAACTATCAAGAATAAGTGTCGCATATGAAAATGCCCTTAAAATCCTCCAACAAAAAAAACGTGAACTACAAAGTAGCATATCAAAATACCTCTCCGACCAATGTAAACTTATAGAAAAACACAAAGAAGGTGTATCAAAAATATTAGAAAGTTCAGCAAAGCTTCTTCAACAATTAAAACTTATGGAAAAAGATTTACCTCATTATGAATCCTTATGCGCTAATATAAAATCTTTAAAACAAGAACTTAAATATCTTGAATACCCAATAGAAACTTTCCATTATCAATACATGTCTTTCAAAGCGCCTGAAACTATAAATATCATATTCGGAACACTAGAAGAACTTGAAGACTTATCTGAACTAGAATCTTTAGGCCAAAAACCAAAGAAATCCTGTTCACATACAATCAAAAGTGTTCTAACCAACACAAATCTTAATGAAAACCCTACAACAACCAAGTCAACAACACCTAAAATCCCAGAAAAAAACTACAAACCCGAAGAAAAAAACCTTGAAAACAAAAACCCTGAAAAATCCCCTGAAAAAGTAAATAAAAACCGGCAAAATTTCAACTCACGCAACCACCCTAAACGTATGCCATGGAAAAAACGAAACAGATCTTTATAATATATATAATAAATAGTTTTAACGATTAGAACTTATAGATAAAAATATATGATTAAATATAAAATACAAGGAAAGGATTTAAATTTTTCACAGGATACACTTTTTATGCCAAGAGTTCTTTATAAATTGACAGATAATAGATCATATTTGAATCGATCAAGTACTATAATTAAATACAGATCTCCTGGGAATTATTCTTTACCTAATATCAAAAAAACTTTTATTGGTAAGTATGATGTTGGACAGATTGGATTAAATTCAACATTAACATTAGATGTTTTAGATAGATCAGTTAAAGCTTTACCGTATATGTCATCTGGGTCATTTAAGATTATTAATAAAACTTTTCAGATTAAGAGACAAAGTGGAGATAGGAATTCTGATGATGATAAAATTAGAGAGAATTCGGGGAATAGATTGAAAAAATCTTGTGGGAAGGATTTGAAAAACAGTATAGGGTTATTTAAAAAAATAAAGTCATATAATGATTGTACTTGCAATACGACAAAATTTAAAGCTTTTTATAAGGAAAAACCAAAACAATGCAATATTGAAGCACTTTGTAACAATTCAATGCCTTATGTTATCAATCGGAATCTTGAAATATTTACTCAACCATATATTTTTATTTTTTTTGAAGGGGTAGTTGGATTTATGATAAACAATAAAGCAAAAATAACCCCTAGAGCTGTAAGTTTCATACAAAAAGTTCAGGAAAATTTTCATATTATTGTAATAACTTTACCAAAATCGTGTCAATATGTTGCAGAAGCTTTCGAACGCAAAAAACTAAAATATGCAGGTATTTATACAGTAGACCTTAATAAAAGTAAAGAACTTATATGCTTTGACGCTATTTATAATGATTTTAATATAAGAAATCCTTTGAATGAAGTTCTGGTCATATCGTGCCTTAATATAGAAGTTTCGAAAAATGAACCGATTTTTCCTAATATACAAAGACTTAGGAAACAACTCAATATTTCAATGTGCCCTGTTTCAATTGACAGTCCTCCTATAACATTTCTTATTCCTCATTTACAACTAAGTACCTCCTCAAGGCCATTTGAAGTGCTCTTCGAAAGCCTAAAAACCAAACCCAATAAAAGTCACATTCAGTTCCAAGACTGGATAAAAGAATACAGGATAAGATTCCGTATAGTCCGATCAACCCTTCCTCAAGAAATCATAATGGAAAGCCTACCATTTAAAAAATGCCAAAAAGTTTGTAGACTACACAAAGCGAAAGTCCCATCATACGAAGAAATCCCATTCAACTATTTTGTCTTACTTTAAGTATGAGTTTTCCTCAATAACCATTTTTATGAATTAAATTAACCTACTAAAATCTCCTTCACTAATACTAACAAGTGTTCTCATAGCAATATTCATAGCTTCATGATTAAACCTAGCAGGCCATGCACTATAAATATCTTCATGACAAGAATCTTGAATTAGTATTTTTGCCCCAGGAAGAAAAATACCAGCTGAAATATGTTCTAATAATATTCTAAATGCTAATCCACAAGGCATATCATCAGTAATAAAATTATATATCAATAAATCCAAAAGTTCAACAGGAATTTCTAATGAAAACTTTTGCCTCCAATATCTAAGAATTGTACTAGTTTTATTTTTTACTGATGATTTTATAGAAGATTTATACCATTTATAATGGATTAAAGAAGGATGATTAACTGAATCAAAAATGTATAGACGGGCTGAAATAAAAGTATGGTTCATTTTTATATACGGCAATGTGGTGTATGGGTTTAAAAAATTTTCGCATAATTGGATGTTTGATGATAGTTTTAGACCTTCTTTTTTTACTTGATTATCTTTGGATTCAAGGAAATTTAGACGAGCTTTTTCACTGATTCCATAAATGCTATGAACAATTTCTTCAGTTACCCCTGGGTAGATTAAAGCATAATCGAGTTCTTGTTTTTTACTACGAAGTATGTCTAAATTATGACTTCCAACAGATAGGATAGGATGATTTAAAGCTTGAGATAAAGATTGGATTTCTTGGTCTATAGCTTTTATTATTATAAGTTCTTGTTGATTAAGGGAAAATGATTGAAGGAGGCTGTCTATGAAAATTTCGAGACGCTGGTCTTGAGAAGTTGTTGGTAGGGATACTCGAGGGTCTTTTGTTGGAATGTTGCTTGCTTGGCAGCTTTTGTCAAGGATTTTAGAATTTATGAGGGACTTTTGAGATTTTTGAAGTTTTTCTGGGGTTTCTAAGGTTTGGATTATTTCGGGTTTTTGTTGGATTTCGCGAGTTGAGGTGCTTTGTTGATTTTTTGGGTTGATTGAGTTTTCAGATACTTTGTTGATTTCGATTTTTTGGTGCTTAGTCGGTTTTGCGAGATCCAATTTTTCGGTAAAACTTTCTGGTCTTTTAGATTTCCGTTTTTTTTTGGTTTTTTCAGGCTTCTCGAGTTTTTCAATTACTTCTAGTTTTTCCAATTTTCCGATTTTTTGGAGGTTTTCTGGCTTTTCAGAGGATTTTTTTGCTATTTCAAAATCTTCTGATTTTTTAAGTTTATCATTTTCATAAATATTGTCTAATTTTTTTTCTGAAGGTAAGAATTGGGCTTTTGGTAAGGCTGAAATTACTTTAAGTGCTTGATGTGCACAATTTTCTTTAGCTTGGCTCTCGATATCTCCCCGACCTGAAGAGATTAATAAATTGCCAATGTAGTATTCATAAACAAATAAAGGAGATCTGGATATAAGCTTAAAGTATCCTTTTGAATTGCTTTTGTTGATATGATCATTAAGTTCACTCTCGAATGAATAATTTAATAAGTTTGTGCTTAGATGTTTTGTAGCAGCTTCTGCAGCTTTGAATTTAGCCCTTTGCTTTTTTTTATCTTGTCCATACCCAATAACTTCATTCAAAAATAAAACTTTACAACAAAACTCTCCTCTTTCCTGACAGAAAAAATAATCAACTTTATTATTTGTCCTTGAGCAGAATTCATTCAATACCGAAATGGGGTTTTTGTCTAATTTTTCTTCGCTCATAAGAATAATAATAATATATATATAAACCGATATAAATTCAAATGATCCAGAGCCCCCCTAATATGGTAAAAAAAAAGTTTATTATAACAGTTTATCATATCATAGCTTTTATAAATAAATAATCATGTTAAGTATTGATTTGATTATTAAAAATATTTCTTTGATTATTAAACATGTTTAATATTATATTTTCATATTACAGTATAGTCAATAAGCATGTAAAAAAGTATTTAAAGTGTTAAGGTTGATTTTTGAGAATATTGAATAGACTGAGGGTTTTATTATTTTTTTTGAGTTAGTTTGTATGGAGTTAGGGTTGGTAAAGAGAAACAATTTTTTTCTACCATAAAATAAAAAATCTTTTTTTGGGAATAAAAGGAGAAAGTGTGTATTTGGAGTTATTTATAAAGATATTGCTAATTAGCTTTGATATATGTGTGATAGGTATGAATATATCTAATAATAACGATGATTGGTAAGATTTTTTTAATTCTGATATCGAATTTTTATTCAATCCTCATAACCAAAATGCCTATCTAAGCCTAAAACTAATAATTTCCATCTACAACTTATCCTTTTATTCTTATATTTGATTCAAAAGTGACTCAATAAAATCATCATTATCCATGCCAATCATACAAAAATCCACAGGTTCATCACTAGGGTTTTCAATAATCTCTATAGGCGATGCTGGGCTTTTTGGCGATTCTTTTCCATCTACAGAAGAGTATCCAACAGGTACATAATTAACTAGCTCTTTACTAGCATAATCAAAAAACACAAACCATAAATCAGACCCAGGCCTGCATTTCTTTGATAATTCAATTTCTCCCAATTCATGAAACCATTCTTGAAAATAATATACAAAACTGGACCTACTAAACAAATGATTTTTATATCTTTTACCGTAAGAAGAAAATACATTACCTTTATCTGGGATTCCTTTTGGACTTAAGTGCTCAAGCCAGAAGTTTTGGTCATCAGGAGTTAAGGTGTGATTTATTTCATTGTATCGGGTTTTCATATAACCTCGGAAACCTCTTAGCCAGTATTTGTCTTTTTCTTCAGTTTTTTTCTTAATCGGATCATTTGGTCGAATGGGTTTTCGGCCTCTTTTCTTTTGTAAAGGTACTGCAGGCTCTTTTATTTCTGAAAGATTTTGTGTGTTAGCGGATTTGTGCAACTTAGTTAGCAACTCATCCATACCTATTTCGATACCGACACTGGTTAGAAGTTTTGGAGAATTAGAACAACTTCCCCAAGTATCGGTATCTGATAAGCAGGTATTTGCAGGGATTGAAGCTATACTAGAGTCAATCCTTTCCAAGCTTTCGATTTCTATACTTTCAAGGTTCATTTATATGGATTCTAAATCAGCATTAATTTGTGTTATTCCCATAGTATTAGTTTAATATCAAAGTATAATTATTGATATTGACTAGCTATGTAATATATAGAATATATATACATACACATATATTGTCACACTAGTATTGTGAAAACAATACAATAAAATCCTGTTAATTCTAACAAGACTATATAGAATCAACTTAAAATACTTCTAAATCTTTTAAAGATAAAACAAAAATATCATATCAGGAACTAGTCAAGCAAATATTATAAAATTTCTTATCAAATATACACTTCCAATAAATCATAAAAAAGTTTATAAAATTGATTAATATTCTTATCCTATATACAAATTTTCATCTGAAACCTTTTATATAATACACTTAGAGTGTATTTTTTTTATATTACAATCTTTGTGTTTCCCTACCTTTTTAGCCTTATAGCATTTTTATACAATTTACAATACCCTTTCATATAAAAGTGATATCCCAGTTTATAGTTCTTTATATTACAATAAACATCGTGATAATTAGTATATTTTTGCAACGCTTTTCTAAAATCAAATTGCCATGCAAATGCCATCCACTGTAAAACTCAAAGCTTAAAAGCTTAGAAATACAGCTATGATGGTTTTACGTAGTGTTTTATACAAAACTACTTATCTATTTCTTTGTAAAAATATCTTATTACTTCCTATAAAAAAACCTCTTCCAAACTCATAAATCCTAAAATCTTACAAATCTTCAATCCTAAGTCAATCCCTTTCATTTTCTAGCATCATTTCTACATCTAACACTAAATCCTCTATCCTCATACATCATAATATTTTTTCATATAAACAAAAGAACAAATTTCCAACAAATCCTAGTCTGCTTTTATTTTTAAAAGGTTTTTCATAATAATTTTGTCCTAAGACATGAAAAATTGGCATTTGGCCTTAGTTTTTAAAGGATGAGTTTTAGGAAATCTTCTAATTTTTTCTTCCCTCAAGGTTTTAAAGGAAAACACTTAAGGGTTAATTTGTTTAAAGAATCTAGGAACAAATAAGATTTTTTGGACTACCCGTAGCTGTATATATCATGTGAATAATGTGCATATTTCTAAAATCTTTCTAGAAGAAATTCGCTAATCTTAATTTAAAAATTTGATAAACATCGATATAAATAGACAAAATTTTTATACTATTTGTCTAACTAACACAATTGGTATATGAAATATGTTGTGTTTTCACTAATTTTTCTTTCTCGGCACTTTTGGATCATCGAATATGATACATGATTTCAAATTGAATGATAAATACTATGTATAATAATATAATGTCCAAAGATTTCGCTGATGCTCTGTCAAATTTCACAATCTTCTCCAATATGCATTCAATCATAAACCCATCTTCCGGTACTTGGCCTATAAACTTAACCCTTCCAAGCTTATCCTCAACTCCTGTGCTTCAAGGTCAGAAACTTCCAAATATATTTCCTGATGAACCTCGTAAAAAGTGTAAAACAGTAACAGCCTGTCCTCATTCAGCACGAAAGCACTACGCTAAAAACATGTGCAACAATTGCTATCATCGTCTTGGACGTGACAAAACTGCATGGGCCTGCGAGCATCATGACCGCAAGCACTATGCAAAAGGCAAATGCCAATTCTGCTACCTTAAACACTACAATAAATCTCGACAAGAACCCCAATCTTCTATCGAAAACCTTTAATATCCATATAAACTCTAACATATTCTTAAAATACTATCATCTTTATACATAAATACTATATTTTTTATTTCATTATCTATAATATCATCTTAAATCCTAGTTTTCAAAGTTTTTTCAAGGTTTTTTGTATATAAAAAATACTTTCAAAGTAAAAAAATAAGAAAAAATCCATTATTATCCATTAAATGCCCCCTAAGGTAGAGACAGGTGAAGCTAGAGTTGGTATTTTCTAAGTAGTGATTCTCAAGACAGTAGGAGGTGAAATTGGTGCTGCGGCAAGTTTAGCCCCAAAGGTTGGTCCTTTAGGTTTATCCCCTAAAAAGGTTGGTGAAGACATAAAAGCAGCTACAGAGAAATGGAAAGGAATTAAAGTTATGGTCAAACTTACTATTATTAACAGAGTAGCTACAGTTGAAGTTATACCTTCTGCTTCTGCATTGTTGATTAGAGAGTTGGCTGAACCACCAAGAGATAGAAAAAAAGTTAAAAATATCAAACATAATGGTAATTTGACTTGGGACCAAGTTAGGAAATGTGCTAAGGAAATGAGACCTAGGAGTGGAGCTGTTAGCTTTGAAGGGACGATTAAAGAGATTGTGGGTACTGCGGTATCTGTTGGATGCCAGATTGAGAAAAAAACACCTAAGGAAATATTTGAAATGATCAAGAATGGAGAACTTGACACTTCAGAACCTTAAGTAGATAAGCTTAGTATACAAATAAGGATAGGATATGATGTTTTAAGAGAGAAAAAAGATTTTTTATGCTTGTGATTATGATTATGGAGTAAAGTTCAGGTATTTGAAAAGATGGAAGATGAAGGGTTTATGAAGAGAAGGTGAAGATAGTGGATTTGAAGGATTTTAGATGGTTACAAGATTTGGGGAAGGAAATTATGAGGTTATTTTTTTTTGTGTTGATTGTGCTTTTAGATTTAGGGCGAGAGATTAGTAGATTTTATTTGTAGGGGAGGATTGATTACGACTATTATATCTGTTAGCAAATCAAACTGGTATCTCTATTAACTAATATTCGTAAATTCATTGATTTTTTCAACACTGCTTTTAAACTTTTCAAAATCATACTCAAATAAAAGGTTACCTCCTAATGCATAAGCTCTGAAATGCAGGATTTTCTGCTCAGAAACAAAGAAAAAAAATTTAAAAACATCACAAAATCCTACCCAACACATAAGTTCTCTCACAATCTTAACAAACTCATTCATCAGTAAAATGATTGCAATTCTGATCAAAAATATCTTACAATTCTACAGTAAATATAAGAGAAACACTTATGAAAACCTCATTAGCTCTTCATAACTTTCATTACAAAAACCCATACAAATCCTTTGAATCATAATTCAAAAATTAACATTTATAGGAATATCACAAAAACGCCTTCTCTAAAATAGCATCTTTCCAAAACATTACTATATAAGTGCAAAATATTCCATCTATTTATTTACCTAAAAACACATGTCATAAAACCTACCCATTCCTATCAAGATATATTTGCAATATATTTTCATCCATTTATCTATTTTTTGATATGAGGAATTCATTAGTTTATTCTATCGAAACCTACGTATTTGTGAAGACATTGTGGGATTTTAATCGACCCATCTTTAGTTTGCCCATATTCAAGAAGACTTAAAAGAATGCGAGGGATAGCACAAGCAGTTCCATTTACAGTATGAAGATGAGTTTTACCTGTTTTACGGTTAACAAAAGAGTTCAATCTTACAGCTTGATAGTCTGTGCAATTTGAAGTACTTGTAACTTCACCCCAGTCATTTCGTGAAGGCATCCATACTTCAATATCATATTTCCTATACGCACTAGCTCCTAAATCTTTTGTTGGCATATCTAAAACCCTATAAGATAAACCAAGTTCATCAATAAGTTCCATTTCTATATCAAGCATTTCTTTATGTATATTTTCTGATTGTTCAGGTACACAAAAAGCAAACATCTCAACTTTAGAAAACTGATGCATTCGATACAAACCTCTTGAAGCTGTTCCTCGACCTGCTTCCATTCTAAAACAATGACTAAAAGCTCCATATTTCATAGGTAATGACTCTTCTGATACTGTATTTTCAGCCATTAGTCCAGCTATTGGGATTTCAGCTGTAGCTACAAGACATAAATCCCCATGTTCAAGTGTATAAAGTTGTTCAGCTGGGTCTCTAGGTTGAAAACCACAACTACGAGCTAAATCAATTCTTGCTATATCTGGAGTTATAACTGGTTTAAAACCTTTTGAGACAATTTTCTGCATTGCCCAGTTTATAAGCCCTAGTTCTAATAAAGCGGCTTGATTTTTCAAATACACAAACTTGCTTCCTGTTATTTTAGACGCTGAGTCAAAATCAAAAAGGTCGAATTTCTTACCTATTTCTAAATGGTCCTTTATTTCTACTTCAAATTCTGGTATAGGTTTTCTTAAAATTTCCTTTGGTTCAGTACCTGCAGGAACATCAGGATGGGTCATATTAGGGATTTTTAATGCTTCGGTCATCATGGTTTCTTCAATTTTTATTAGGTTTTTCTCAAATTCGTCTAAGGTTTGTTTGATTTCCTTTCCAGCTTTTCTGTGTTCTTCAAGGTTTTTACTTCCATAGATTTTTCTATATAGGTTTTACTGATCATTGTGCTGGTTACGTCTTTTTCTTATTAGTTCTATATCGTAAAGCTGACGTTTGTAATCTTCCCAGAGTTTGATGACACGTTCTGGATTTGATGATGAACCTCGATTGGATATGTTGTTGAGGACAAATGGAAGATTTTCTTTGAGGTATTTGAAATTGTATTTGATATCAGCGTATTTAGTTAGGGATGGTAAGGATAACTTAGAAAATCTTCGCATTTTTAGGAGATTAGTATATGTTATGTCATGATAAAAAATAAGAAGCTTTTGATATGTGATTTTTGATAAAAATGAGAAGAATGAGGAAAATGTGAAGAATAATGGGTTGATTAGATGTTGTCATTTGGAGGGAAATTTTATATGTTTTTTGATTTTGGGTTTTATGTTATTAGGATAATATAGTATAACAAGTTTGGTTATTATTATATGATATATATTCTTATAAAGATAATATTAGGGAAATACATGATTTTTAGAATAAAAAATGACTTAAAAGATAAATCAAGTTAATACTGATTATTTAAGTTAAATTAAAAATCCGTGTATAGTCAAAAATATAACCAAAGTTAAACATCACAATTGCAACTAAAAGTTCGCAGATTTTTCACCAAAAAACTCTCAAAATCCCAAAACTATACAAAATCCATAAAATACTCACATCTTCTCTCATCATCCAACCTTCTCACTAACCTCTAAAAAAACCTATCAAGTCCACTCCTCATACATCAATTCCTCACCCTATAATCCTCCATAATCCTTTTCTCAACAAATCCAAAGTTTCAATTTTCAAAAATTCTAAACCTAAAATAACATATATATCTTAACTTACAACTCATTAAGAATTCCTTGGAGTACCCATCCCATCAAATGTAGTCTCTGATCTCACAGAAGATGTATTATGTACCTTTCTTATCGATTCTACCAAATTTATTGAAACACTTAAAGCATTACTCGAATATGTTTTATGCCTTGATGAACCAAATCCAGAATTATTAACAAAAGGATCTCTTTGTATATAACTATTAACATTAGAAGTTGAAGATACTAAGTTTATTGTGCTATGTGAAAGATTTGATATATAAGAATCATCATCATGTCTTGGTAATGTTTGAGAGGTATTTCGTTTTATTATTCGATTTCTTGTATAAAGTTTTTTGTCTGTAAAAGCGGCATTAGGACTTGTTATTGCATAAGTTGTTAAAGATCCATCGTATACTAAAAACTTATCTTGAGACTCATCAAAACTTTGTCTTTTACTTGTTTTTATTGGACTTTCAAAAACTGTGATTTCGTCGTCTATGTCTTCTTCTTCAGGGTTTTGGTCTTTGAATTTGGCTCGCGAGGAAGTGTCCCCGTCTTCAATTGTGATGAGCCGGCTGCTACAATCGACACATGAAAAGCTTCCAGCTGAGATGTTTTGGCCCATAGGTTATTATTTTATATGGAGATGTTTTTTCGCATTATACTGTTTGCAGGATTTTGGCTGTTAGTTTAGAAATTAGGTGTTTTGCAAAGAGAAAAGATACTTTTTTGAGGAATTTTATAGGTTTATAAAGAGAAGTTGAGGGATGGATTTGAAAACTAGGATAAGATTTTATGGTATCTAATGGCTTTGGGTTGTGGAGGAGGTTTGGCTGTTTTTGAAGTTGTGTTTGTATATTTTGGGTGAATGAATTAAGAAATTAGATGGAAATAATATAGAGGGGGTGATTTGCATTGAGATTTTGGATTGGCTTTTTGGGTGTTAGTAGAGATTTTAGGTTTTTTGTTTAGAAAATTTTGGGGTTTTTAAAATTTGCCGGTTAGCTTCACTTTTATATGAAAACATATAACTTTAATTGCGACTTATAATATATATAGTATTAATGTACTTATGCTATCTTTATACAATAAGGGTTTATAAAAAAAAATTAGTATTTTGTATAACAAAAAAGCTTAAAGCTTAATAAATATGGTTAATATTCACATGTATAACATTTATGTTCTTTTAAACGATCACTTAATTCCTAGATTTAATCTATTCTTACCACATTAATTCTCTAATCAATACCTTATTTACAATGAATTACTACAATCGCATAAAAAGCATTTCCTATAAAAATTCTACAATTAATTTACCTTCTCAACATAAATCCTATTCCTAATATAACTACTTGTTTAAAACCTAAAATACTATTGAATTTATCTAAAAAACTAAAACTATTCAATAACCCTTTACCAACACATAAAAATATCATAAATCCTAAAGCAAAAACTCTACATATCAACCTTTACAACAATCATAAAAACTAAATTCATAAAATTTTATTATTCCTACACAAAATTACCCTCGATTTAAACTTAATTTCCTTTGGAGAATGAAAAGAAAAATTTCAGAAACTGTTTAGCTAGCAAATAATTTCTTACACAAATTCTACTCTTATCCCGTTCTAGGATATATAAAAGCTATTCTATAAAAGTTGTTTTTTAATTCAAACTACTTTTAAAATTTTCTTAAAGTATCAGCACTATCTGAAAAACTGAATATGAAAAATGAAATAAATTATGTTAGGGTTTTAGGTATAAATGTGTTTATGAATATGAAGAGAATTATATAAAATAAAGAACTTTTATTATGGTTTTTAAAGGAATATTTATAGGATTAAAAATATTTTTAGAGTTAATCAAAGCTTTTTAAGTATCGTTTATATAAGTATTTATTATAACCATTAGTGATTTTTATAACAAAAAGAGTTAGAATACAACATATCATAAAAAAAACTAAAATATATTTTATAATAAACGTAGCTTTATTAATTTTTTTTTTTCAATGATAAACTTAAAACCCCAAATCTATCTTAAAAAAATCAAATTTTACATCAAAAATTATATTTAAACCCTTATCCTATTCTAAAAAAAAAACTTAACATCAATAATAATCTTTTATATCCTATCAAAACAAAATAACATCCAATCCCTTCATATTACTCAAAATCTATAATTCTATCTATTAATCCTTAACTACTTAATCTTTGTAATAATCAAACTGTCATTAAATTGCGAATAGAATTTCACTTTACCCTCATCCTCATAAACAACAATTTTTTCACCAAGAATATTTCCTTCATTTATCAAAACAAGATAATCATTAAATATTTTGAATGTACTCTCTGTTTTAATAACAACAAATCTTTTTTCTTTGATAAACTTCATATCAGTGAATTGTTCATTATTAGTTTTTAAAGGGATTTTGACTCTATTTTGTTGGAAAACTAGACTATTTAATTGTGACCCACCTGCAATAAATACGACTTTATTTAGTTCTGGAGTGTAGACTATATGTGAAATTATTTCATGGTCTGATAAACCAAGATTGATGCTGTATTTTTTAATAAGTTTGCTGTTTTCTATAGAATAAAGACCACAGGAATTTTTAGGGTAGTGGCTGATTACTATGGAACTTAAAGTGGATCCTGAGGCTACTTGAAGGATATCCGCTTGGAAAATCTGCAAAAGTTTGCCTGCCTCCCCATTGAAATGTATAAAATAATGGTAACTTCCCTGACAAGCCACAATCATCAAATCCTTATCAGAAAGTTCAGTGACTGAATGCAAAACCATCTGGCACTCCGCTTGAATAAAACTAAAAATCGTCTTCCATTCTCCCAACAAACTTATAACCTCATTCTTCCCACCCAACTCTTTCATTTCTATATCCACCTTCTGATACGTAACTTTTCTCCAGACAATCTGAAAAAACGTATTAACTTCCCTTTCAAAAACCTCAGCACATTCTAAATTACATTTAAGAAGCTCATTATCAAGCATATCAAAATAAAAATCAATATTCGGATGTTCAATTTTAATAAAAGGCTTAAAAGAACTATAAAAATCCATAATAAAATTATTTTTCTCAACTGAATCTTTCATCAAATATCTCATCAAAAACTTAGTTTTTTCATCAGCAAGGGTAACTTTTTTAAACAAATTTTTCTTAGCTTCTTGAGGCATTCCTAACACTTTTTCAACATTTTCTAAAAATCTATTCAAAGATTCCATACGGTTTGTTTCTAAAGCAGAGAAATAGTTTTTAAATGACCCTTTAACTTTTTCTATTATATTTTCAGTATCTGATTCTAAGTTTGAGATGATTTTTTTTAATGAATTTATGTATTTTTCACATAAAATTGGTATATTAGAGTCTTGTTGACTTGTGAGGATTGTAATAAGTTTCGTATATTTATAGCTTTTTATTTCAAGTATAGTTTCAAGAGGTTGGACGACAAAAACATTAGGATTTTCTGATTTTTTTTTAGGGACACTTAAAGTGGCTTCTGTAAAGTCGGTATTTGAGGTTTTTATTGTGAAATGATGGAACTTCTTTTGGTATGAACCGATTTTGATACTGTCAATAATGTTTATCGGGAAGTATTTCGCCCCTTCTATGTTTCTTATATCTTTTTTGAAAGGACATTCACGTTGATATAAACAGTCTGCATAATGAGCTTTGAAGTGGATTCTACAAAGGATAATATTGTAGTGTTTATTTTTATCACAACGACGTGTGCCTGGGTTTTCACAGCCAGAAACAGCACAGAGTGTATTTTCCATTTATAATAATCAAAATAGTTAAGGTTTTTTGGATGGGTTTGCATTTTTTATATAGAAAAATATTAGTGGATTAAAGGTATGGAAGATGGTGACTTTTTATAGCAAAATTTTATTTTATATTCAATATTTTAACAGCAAAAATCAGTTATTTTCATCAATTTTCCTATCGAGCCTAAGCATCAAGCTTTTGTTTATCCCATTTTTTCTAGGTTTGATTTCGCTTTTTACTCTTGGCACTGACCTTTCCCTTTCAAATCTCCCTTCCCTTTGATCTTTCCCATAATACCTTAATTTCGGCACTTTTAAAGCTCCATAGTTTTCTATAAGGATTATCTTCCTATAATGTTTCAAATATTGCATTGATTTCTCAGAACCTCTTTCATTACTACTATGTATAGCATTTAATGATTGAATATCAGATTTTTCTCTATAAATATTTTGTTTATTTATAGATTTTATTTTAGGAAGCATATTACTCATATTTCTCTTTGGAGTATCTTCAAAATTTGGCCTTGGCAAATTTGCAGGAAAATTTTCAGTTACTTCAGGGAATGTGATTGTTTTAAGAAGTTCATTTTCTAAACCTGTCTCTTCATTTATTTTAATATGTCTGTTTATAAATGGTAGGGATAAAACATCTGAGCATTTTAAACGATTTTCTGGGTTAGTTTGTATAAGATTGTCTATAACATAATTCAGATCTGATGAAAAAGTTTTAGGAATCTGAGGATAATCGCCTTTTGACACTTTTTTAAACAGATTCTGCATATCATCAGCTCTAAATGGAGGTTTTAAACATACTGCTTCATATAAAACACAACCCAAACTCCACAAATCGCTTTTTTTATCATAAGGCTGATCATTCCACACTTCAGGACTTGCATAATAAGGTGTTCCAGTTTGTGTATGTAACAAACAGTCCTTAGCAATTTTTGACACATTCATATCACCCATTTTAACCCCACCATTTCCTGTTAAAAACACATTAGCTGATTTTATGTCTCTATGAACAATATCAAGATCATGTAAACATTTTAAACCTCTTATAAGCTGAATAAGCATACTCCATATAAAACTTTCACTCATGTATAGTCCTTTTTTTTGATAAAGTCTTATTTTCTCTAATAAATCTCCACCGTCTGCATACTCCATTACTAAACATAATGATTGTGTTAATTCATCGAAAAATGCTTCTTTGTAAGCGATTATGTTTGGGTGTTTTATACTAGCTAGTATTCTAATTTCGTTTAAGGCATTACGTTTTTCTTTTTCTTTAAGTTTGGATATTCGCACTTTTTTCAGAGCGTATATGGTTTGGTCTGAAAGTCTTTTGACCTTGTAGACTATACTATAAGCCCCATCTCCTAGTTTTTCTAAGATTTCATAGTCTTTGAAAGACATTTATATAATATTTTAGAAGAGTATTATAAGATAAAGATTAGATATGTGGAAAAGTTACAAGCTATTGATTATTTAAAGGATCTTTGGGCTTGCGGAGGAAGAGAGGGTAGTACCCACCAGGTTTGACTTTTGCTTCGATTTTTTTCTTAGAATTCAACACAACCCTTGTATCTTTAATATTAGTATCCATTGATTTTAGTTTCTGAATTTCCTCAATTTGACTTATAAGCATTTCTTTAAGTTTACTATTTTTTTCTTCACTTTTTATAAGTTTTTGTTCAATTTCCGAATTATGCACAGGGTCAGTTTGAACTCCTTTATCAGTACTTTCTACTAGTATTTTAAATTCTTTCGCCATCGACAGCATTGAAATAATCTGTTTATCTTTTTCTTCAGCTCTAGTAGTCAAGTCTTTTACCTTGCGTTCTAAAGCAAAAATTTCAGCGTTTTTCGCTTGGCTCATAGCCATTAATTCTTTTACTCTTATATCATTGTTTTCCATCTTATGTAGCTTTTCTTCAGAGTCTTCAGCACGTTTTATAGCAATTTTTAGTTCGTTCATGAGTTTTTGGATGATGTCATGGACTTCGTCAGAGAGATCTTCTTCGAGTTCTTCTTTTATTATAGTTAATGCATTCATAATAGATTATATGAATCTATTATTTAAAGATTATGGAATTTGAATGAAAAGGGTTATATTAGGAAAATATGTGGATATTTTAGGGTTTGTGTTTGAATGAATGTATTATCATATTAATCTTCACCAATCCCACAAATCCTAATCACAAATAATAAAAACCTCTCTTCATAATAATTTACCTTATCCTCAATATAAACTACCATAAAATCCTACAAATCTTAATAAGCATCCCATAACCCTAAATAAAATATAACAAAAATACCCAACCCTTTATTCAAACCCTAAAACCATCCATTCTCTTAATAAAAACCCTTCAACCCTCTCCTTCAACAAAATTTTTCCAAATCCATAAACATCTTTTTAAAACTCATAAACCCTTTATAATTATAAATATGTTCGGAGAACGTGGCTTTTTAGAAGACTCCAGCAGTGATTTCGAAGCTGATCAGCCAGAAACCCCTCCTCCATACTACCAACAAGGTAAAGAACTAAAGCCAAGCTTCGAAAAAGAGTTTGAAATCGATGATAAGCCTTTAGGTTATGCAGATTATTATACAAATCCTGCACCTCAATTTCGTGAACCGCCAGCATCAAATGAACCTGCAAATTTTCAGCCTGTTAAAAAGGAACGAAATGAAAAAGTTGGTTTTGTGAACTTTGTTGATGAAAGTCCAGTTGAAGAACCACAGAACCGTCCACAATCATCAATAAGACCAGGGAGTTCCTCAGCACAAATGAGAGCGAAAATGCTTGAGGCTAAAAAAAATCAACTTTTAAGCAAACCTGGGGCGAATATTGTTGTACAATCAGGAGGGTTACTTGGGAATAATAAACTGGAATCGGCTCCTTTAGATGGACTTTTATATTCGAATACTGTTCTTACAGAAAAAGATATATCAGGAACTAGGGCACTTAAAGGGTTTACAGCGGGACCGACTATGTTTGAACCTAATGCAGCGAGGAGTCAGTTTGATATATTGCCAGGACCGATTAAAGCTGAAGTTACAGTGATTAAAGGTGATGATATGGATGAAGTTAAGTTAGATGAAAGGACTGCGTTAAAAAACACCCCATCACGAACCCTACAAGAAATGCATAAGAAAATCGAAGAAGCGCACAAACCTGTCTATATCCCTCCTCCCCAGCCATCAGTACCTTTACACCCACAACACCCTATTGTCAACCAAGAAAAGGCAAAAGATAATTATAAACACCAAACTGAAGAAATCCAAGTACAAGAAGAACATCCAAAACCTCAAACCCTACCTCCACAAAGGGTAGAATTAGTCCTAAAACCAAAACTCGAAGAAGAAAGACTAAAATCTGACACTCAAACACCAGGAGGAGATCTACCAAAACGACCTGAAGAGCTTAAAGAACCCCCAAAAAACATCCCAAAACCCCCAGCTGTGAATGTCAGAGAAATCATAGCAAATGAAATGCGAGACATGAAGAAATTCCTAACAAGTCCAATTGTTAAAGGTATAACCTTACAATGTTCAATCAGAAGGGATAAATCAGGTTTTAATAGACTATTCCCTAAATACTACATGCAAACCTCAGAAGGGTTGAATTTTTTATTAGCTGGGAAAAAACGTGCTGGAAATCGTACATCAAACTATATGGTCACTATGAACCAAAAAGACTTTAATACAAAAAGCCAGTCTTTTATAGGCAAAGTTAGATCAAATTTCCTTGGGACTGAATTTCTTATATACGACTCTGGATTAAACCCTAAACGTAAAGGAGCTAATCCTACAAATATTCGCAGTGAACTTGGAGTTGTTTTTTATGTAACTTTTATATAGGAATCTAATATAATGGGATCAAAAGGACCTAGGAAAATGCGAGTCCTTGCACCTGCTTTTAACACGAATAATGAATCTTCTATATGGAAACCTATGAATGTAATAAAATATTTAGAAAGCTGAAAGTATGCTTGCTAATTATAAGGAAGGAAGGATGAATAATATGTATTGCTTTTTTAATAAACCCCCAAAATGGAATGAACGTAAGGATTATGTAGATGTACAAGCTTTTGTCTTGAATTTTAATGGAAGAGTTGATAAGGCTTCGGTTAAGAACTTTCAGCTTATTGATGATAAGGATGAGAATAAGATATATTTACAGTTTGGTAGAGTGGGTGATCAGATGTTTAACCTTGATTTCCAATGGCCATTTTCACCTTTGCTTGCGTTTGCTATTGCCCTTACGAGTTTTGATAATAAATTTGCTTGCGAGTAACTTTTTTTTTCATAGATTATAGGTTTTAATGTATATGATTGAGATGATAGGAAGTTATGATATAATGTTTTATATATTAATAGAAAAACTAATATCAAAACTGTTTATAAACACATAAACCTTAGTATTTTTATTAATATTAAAGAAAATATTTTCAAATATAAATAATGAGTTTTCTACATACA
Source organism: Stentor coeruleus (assembly GCA_001970955.1). Lineage (NCBI taxonomy): Eukaryota > Ciliophora > Heterotrichea > Heterotrichida > Stentoridae > Stentor > Stentor coeruleus. The sequence continues at coordinate 26,308 of MPUH01000565.1, forward strand.
TTTTTCTTATTAAAAAATCTTAGCTAATTCTTAATCTTTTAATCTGATTTCAAATTTTTAGTTGACCTTTTCTTTCTTTTCCATATACTCAAAAAATGCACTACCAGTATCTAATATAGTATCCCATATAGCGAGAAAGCTCCCATAATTGCCAACATTTTTATAGTGATGGAATTCGTGAAAAGAAGAACTTGTGCTAAAGGGACAAAACCTAAATGGACTAAATGGAATATCATATCCTGAATGGCCTTCAGCAGTATTACAAGTACGAAACATGACCCAAGTAAACCATGTTATTATATGCACATTAGATTGGCCATATAAAATCGGTCCAGAAGCAACTGGTAAAGAATTCCCAAAAATATACTCAAATGGATGAGCATATTCAGCTGCTGGACTAATACTATTTTGGTATTCATGATGTTTTTTATGGATTTTCTTATAAAACCATGGTAGATGAAGCATTCTGTGTGACCAATAAAAGAAAAAGTCTTCACATACTATAAAAAACGCAACTTGTTTAAGTGTTGTTATAAAATCAGGTTCTTGAGGTGTTATAATATATTTAACCCTTAAACCTATTATAGCAAGAGATACAGGTAAAGTAATTATCTGATTGAAAAGCGCTGTTTTTATAAGTTTTTTTTTATCCTCATCATATTTGTTCTTGTTAGCCCAGGGCCATGGCCCTGGGGATATTTTCCATTTCTCTATACTATTCCAGTTCCTGGTATATAAAAAGTAAAATCCTAAGTTAATAAGAACATATGCAAACAAATGACTTGTATATGAACCCAGAGTATACATGATATAAAGATTATCCCATGGCATATAATCATAAAAATAAAACAATACTCTTGGGACATAATAAAAATAACTCAAACTCAATATCCCAGCCAAAAAGCACCCAAAACTTCTATACCGTATCTTATCAGCCTCATAGCCAAATAACCTTTTGACCTTTTCTATAACCATTTTATATACAAAAAAAAAAATTTTATCAAAAATTATGTTTTTATACTAAGAAATTCATAGTTATTTATGTAAGACTCTTATCTCACGTTTACTATGCAATGGAGTTTCATTGTCAAAATACATTTTTGATGATGAAATATCTAATATATATCGACTTGCTGTTCTTGTTCTCTGATGAGATTTAATTCTTACAGCGCTTTCATCAGCTATAATATATGGTTTTAATCTTTCTGTTATAGCTGCACAAGGTGTATCTTCTGATAGACTAATTAGAAATTCTCCAAGTTTTTCTATTAATGATTTTCTTGGATAAAGTCTAAAGTTGTATTTGACTTCAGATGGATTGTAGTTTAAACAAGCCATTTTAAAAGCACTGTAGATAAGAGGATTTTCTCCTGTGCATGAAAGACATTCTGGTTTGAGGGAAACTGTTAATCTGTTACGAGGGGTGTTTTTGATTTTTTGATGGTTTTCAGAATATCCCATAAGTTGGATACCTCGACGATCTTGTTCATCCTGAGCTATAAGTTCGTATATAATTTTTTCCCCCTCCAGGACATTTGAAACACTTTCTTGCACTTTAGAAATCCTCATGTCAATACTATCATATTTGCTTAGCTTTTCATTTATAGGCTCAAGGGATTTGTCTATAAATGTATAAACATCAGATAAGTCTTTAAGTCTTTGTTTAGCTAATTGTTTGCTTTCTTCTCCAAGTATTTTTACAGTAGTGGAGAACTCTTTCTCAGATTCAACAACCTGTCTTTTTAATGCTTGGGTAACACTAGCCATCATATTTGTAATTTCTTCCCTTGTCTGTTGTAAACACTTCATATCAAAAGTTAACTGAGTAATCTGTTCTTGAAGATTACTTGGATCAAAAGACAAATCACTATATTTCTCATAAAAATCTGATCCTTTAGATCTAGGCGATGACACAATAGTATGTAAATGTTTTTGATCATTATCATCTTTTTTAACATCCTCATCATTATAATCATGTCTTTTATTCTCAACTTCTAAAGTTTCTTCTCTAGATTTATTATCAACTCTTTTAGTCTCTTGTTCTCTTTTAGTACTTAATTCCCCAAGGTCACTTGGATTTTTAAATGGTGAACTTGTTGATGAACTATCTAAATCTAATCTTTTTAATGGACCAATTGTAGGATGTCGTGATTTTGAGTCTTCATAGATTTTATCTTTAGCCGCTTGAATTTTTTCTTCAATGTTTTTATTTTGAGTTAATGTTTTTTTTCTTAGTAATTCAGTTGAGATAGTTTCTGATTTAACTTGGAAGTCTGTGTCTGCTGGTAAGTTTTCTGTGTTTGGAAATTCACTTAGTTGACCTTCTACTACAGGAATAAGTTTTTTTATTTGTCTTGTGTCGAGGACTTGAAGAAGTGTTTCTCCAACTCCACATGATATTTCGACTCTAAGCATTTTGTTCAGATATTCTCTAACATTGTGGATTTCACGGTCGTTGTCTTTGTGAGCTTTTTTTATGTCATGTTCTAGTTTGTTTTTAAGCTTTTTTATGTCGTTAGGCAAAACACGAACATCATAAAGGCCGTTGAGTTTTAAATGGATGTCAGAGATCTGTTTAAACAATCTCTCAACTTTAAGACCGAATTCAGGAAACGCTTTCTGATTTATATCGTTTATATAAGCAGAATGGCACTTCAGCTCCTTCTCAATCTCTTGAACCACTTCACCTTTTATCTGTGAAGTTTCAGCAATAGAAACTTCCAACGTTGAAATGTTTTGCATAAATTTTTCCTTGAATTCTCTCATAGAATTAGTTAACTCATCAAAATTATACCTCAAATGTTTTTGTATTTCCTCTAAATTTTTTATCCTTATAAGCATATCTGAAAATTGATGATTCATAAAATCGACCCTTGAGCCTAAACTTTCAATTTTCATATGAATAACTGTATCTGAACTTTTTTTATCTGAATGCAAATCGACGATTTTTCTATTGAATTCGTCTGCAGGGACCATACGGACAATAGTTTTTTGTAATAAACTTTCAAAGTTCCTTACGGATTCCTCATTCTTTTTGTTTGCTGATTGCATGTTGGTTATAATCGCATCGTGCTCTGCTGATTTTGTAATGATTGGAGATATAAGTGTTGAAATAAGAGATCTGAGCTTTGTTTCGAAATCAAATAGGTCAAATTCTCCAGGCATGAAATTCATTTTTTATGTTAGAATAAGTCGATTTAATTGTAAAAAAATATATTTTGTTTGTGGATTAGTGAAAGTTTATGTTGGTATAAAGTTTTGTAGTTTTTGATTAAATAAGGATATGCTTGTTTGTTGATAATAATAATCAAAATTACAAATTAATTGATGTTGGAGGTATTGAATTATTGTAAATATTAGCACGTTAATGTGATAGTTTTTTTAAGTAATAATTATATGGAATCTGCTCAAGAAATAACAAAAGGCAAGACTTGAAGGTCATACTGATAAAGTAAAGAGTGTTGCAATAGCGAGTGAAAATCAGTTTGTGGTATTAAGATTTTAGGATAAGACTGTAAGAATTTGGCACCTGTTCAAGAAATAACAAGAAGTATTACTTGAAGGTTATAATTTTGCATAAACAGTGTTACAATAATAAACATCAATCAATTTGTGGTGTTAGGATCTGATAATAAGACTGTAAAAGTGTAGAACCTGTTCGGGAAATAACAAGAAATAGTACTTGAAAGTCATAAGGTCGGGTAAAGGGTTTATAATATAGCGAGCAAATATTGTTATGTGATGTCATGATCCTCAAATAATTATTAAATTGTAATTATTAATTCATAAAAATTATACTGTCAAATAATTTGCTAAATTTAACAATATTTCATCCAAAATAAATCTAAAAGTAAGTCTATATATTAATGTTTATTCATATAAATTTAATACTTTATATATTATACTTAATCATAACAAGATGTTAATTTAAACGCGATATTCGAATTTAAACCTGGTTTTATACCAATTTTTTAAAGGTATTTTAAGAGTATTGATTATAAAATTATATTTTTTAGTACAAACAAAAAATCCTAATAAAAAAAGCTACTTCAAGGCAAAAAAGAGTATTAAAATCCATTTGAAACTTCAAATGTCATCATAAAACTAAATGATTATCTTTTAGTATTTAATATGATTTCTTACATAAAATACCCTTTAATTTTTATCTTAATTTTTAAAACATTCATATATAATTGACTTTATTTATATAATACATCTTATCCCTTCAAAACTAATAATCTCTAATACAAAATACATTAATCCTTATATCTTGGAAAATAATAAATCAGGTTTCAATCTTGAAAATTAATATCTTAAAGTTTTATTTAACTAATAGATAATAATATAAATATTAAGTTTAAAGATATTATTGTGGAATATAAGGTCAAATAATAAAAAAAAAGCCTTTAAATTTTATATATTACAAAACTTTATATCGTATATTCATGGTTTTATTTACTTGGCTAAGGCTTAATACAATGTAAATGGCTGATTTATTTGCCTTAAAGCTTTTGGTGAAGTATTAATGTCAGTAAGAGAATTTTGTTTGAAAATTCATATAACTCTTATCTAAATCATAACTTTATTGTGCACTTATAAGTGATTATATATTGAAAAAACTCCTTTATATAATAAATAAAGAAAAACCCAGTTTAGTTAATAGACTGTAAGCATAATTTAATGATTTTTTAGTCCTCAATTCGTCAACACTTCATCTGAGCATTCAGGTAAAAACTCTGAGAATCCATACACGGCATCATCACATGTTGCATATAACTTAAACTGTTGATTTAATTCTTGTGTGATTTTCGAACTATGGCTTTGAGCATGGGCAAGCATCTTAGTACCTCCTTTACTATAAATTGTTGTGAGGTTAAGAAACAATCCACTTACTCCTATAGCCAATCCTAGATTCAAATTGTTCATTTTTATATTAGCTTTAGGATAATTATGTCAGAAATAGTACAGTTATGAGTTTATAGGATATGATTGTAAGATTTTTATGTTTGAATCTATGAGTCTTAAAGCGATAGATGGGGAATCTTAATATGATTTTTAATGTGAATAAAAGAGTTGATTATTGGTTTTATGTTTTGATAGAAGGTTATATGCTTTTGAATTTATATGTATTTTGGTTGTTGATAATTTTTGGTCTTTGGATGCTTTTGACTGTAGGTTTTACTACTTTGGTGTAGTGATGTTTGAATAATGGTGTAAGATAAGTTTAGAGTTTTTTTAAGGAATAGAATAGAGAAGGTATAAATTACAGTAAAAGGAACTTGTATGGGAAATCAGATTCCAGACGCATATTTTTAATTTCATCAATAACTATATCAAACAAAATAACTCATTTAAAACTATTTAATACATAAAATGACTTATTTATCCCATACAATATATTCAAGCATTATTTTTTCTTAATATTAAAACAATAAAACCAAATCAAATACTAAACACAACTTTTCAAAATTAAAAATAAAAACCAAACTATTATATTAATAAATAATATCTCATATACTCTTCTATCCTACTTGAGTTTTCCCAAATATAATTTTGTTAAGTCTCTCAGCTTTAGCTCTTAAAAAACAGTTAACCTCCGTCATTTCCTCAATTTCCTTAGTTTTTCCAAAAGCTATCTCTTCAATTTCCCCATTATTCATAAGTCTATTCTTACTACTCTGCATAGTTTTTTTCATATTAAAACTATACTGATCCATCTGGCTTTCAGTCTCTTGTATTTTTTTATTTAACTCAAAAATCTGTTTTTTATTATTCCACATAAGCGCATCAAGTTCACCTTTCATTTTATTAACACTTATTTCTAGTTTATGCATAAGTTCAGTTTTATGTTCAATTTCAGATTGTTTCCCTTTTCTTTCAGTGTTTATTCTTTCTCTTATTTGGATTTTTTCATCTTTATGTTTAGTTTTACTATCTTTTAATGTGGATTTCAATACTATAGTTTTATGATTTTGTATTTCTTGGATTTTTCTATCTAATTCTTCATGAACAGCAAGTAAGTTTTTCTTTTTATTTGATAAAATTTCAAGTTCTTCTTTGCAAGTGCTTCGAATTTTGGAATTTGCTGTTTGTAGCTCAAGTGATTGTTGATGGAAATATTTTAGAGAGGTTTTTAGGTCTTGAAGATGACTTTGGAGACCAGTTATTAAAGGGTTTAATGAGGATTTTTCGTTTTGGATAAGATTTTCGTATGAAGTTTTGTTGTTGGAAAGGTTTTGTTCGTATGAGTTTTCCATGTCTTTGAGTTCTTGTTTAAGAAGGGATATTTGGAATTTTATATGTTTTATGTTTTCTTCATGCTTTTTTTCTTGGGTTTTAGTCTCGGATTCTAGCTCGCTTAGCAGCTGGAGTTTAGAACATGTGGAAAGTGGAGGGGTTCCAGATTGAGAGACTTTCATTTATATTATTTGATAATAAGAGATGAGTATTGGGTGGAGAGGTATGGCTTATGAGGATTTTTATGTTTAGGTTTGGGAATTTGAGTTTTTTAATTGGGATTATGTGTAATTGTCAGGATTTTTAGTGGAAATATTATGTTTTTTATTATGTTGGGTTTTGTAGGTTTTTGGTTGAAGATGGAAGATATCAACTTTGGGATTATTGTTTAGAAGTAAATATCTTATTATTATAAATAGTATTGTTTTAGCACTTTAATCTAATGAGCTAGGTTAGGGCTTTTATAACTGTCTTAATTCTTAATAAAAAGGTATGAATGATTTCATTATACTAAACTTCATGGCTTTGTAAATTTTCAATGGATCCTATAATATTTGTACATTTTCTCTATGCTTTATCAAACTGTAAACTTTTCCCTAGCAAAATTTTTAATCTTTTTAATACCCTATCTCAATTTTAAATTTAATTCCTAATACTACCCATCTCCTTAGCACCTTATCAATTCAAATTCTCAAAACGCCCTCCTTCAACCCAAAATCTTTCAAATCTCCATACAAAATACCATTCCCAACTTTTTCTATCCACATCAGAAAAAAATTATTTCTTCAAACAGTCTCCCTTCCATCTAGAACCCAAAAATCCCAAAAATTCAAATCTTCAAGAAAATTCTCCTCCAAAAAAAGTCAATTCCTACACCTCCAAACAAAATTCAATCCCCATCATAAACATGATAATTTAAAAAAAGGTCCATCTTACTCCATAACATCTTAAAAACCTGAAATCTTTTTCCAAACCACCTTAGCACCCATTTGGCCTAACAGTTAAAGTTTAATCCATAAGTAAATTAAAATAATAATGGCTAGGATTCGCGACAGGTTCGAAACCGAGTTAGTCCAAAAACTTCAGCAAAAGTCAACATCCCATATCTCAGAAGAAACAGTATTAATGCGAGCTTTCAAATATTTCGATTTAGACAATTCAGGAGAAGTCAGCTATGACGAGTGGGTTAAAGCTATAGAAAAAATTGGGGTTATCCTTCCAGATTCAGTAAGACTACAAGAGTTATTTAAAGAATATGATCGAGATGGTTCTGGAAATTTAGACTATAGAGAATTTGTTGCAGGGATTTTTGGTGAAGATAGTGGAGCAGGAAAAACTCTTTCATCACAAAAAGCTTATAGTCCAGCAATACAACAACAAGGTGAGCAAGCATTAGAAAAACTAAGAGAACGTTTACTTTCTCGTGGAGCTAGAGGGATTATTGGCTTAGCAAGACAGTTTAAAATTATGGACGATAATGATTCGAAATCAATTGATTATTCTGAGTTCTCTAAAGTTATTAGAGATTTTAGAGTAGAATTATCTGACTCAGATAAACAAGCTGTGTTTAATTTGATTGATAGGAACAGAAGTGGAGAAATAGATTATGATGAGTTGTTAAGGGCAATTAGAGGACCTATGAATGGGTTTAGAAGAAGTTTGGTTGCTAAAGCTTTTGATAAACTTGATGCTGATGGTTCAGGAGTGATTGACATAACTGACGTTAGAAGATTTTATAATGCTAAAGCTCATCCTAATGTCCGAAGTGGAAAGTGTTCTGAAGAAGAAATCCTAGGCGAGTTCTTAGAAACTTTTGAAACTCATCATAATATCTGTGGAGGTAACGATCGAAGAGTTACAAAAGAAGAGTTTGGAGAATATTATAACAATATATCAGCAAGTATAGATAATGATCAATATTTCGAACTTATGATGAATAATACTTGGAAACTAACTGAAGCTCCAGCGTATACTCAAAACAAAGCATGGGCAAGTACTGAAGATAAACCCCCATCAAGAAGAGGAACAGGGTCATCAGGTGGTCCAAAACCATCAGTAAAAAACATTGGGGGTAGTTTTGAAAGGTTTAGAGAAAAACTTGCATCAAGAGGAACAAGAGGGATAATTGGTATCCAAAGACAATTTAAAATCATGGATGATGACAACTCTAAATCTTTATCATTTGCAGAGTTCAAAAAAGGTTGCAAGGATTTTAGAGTTGATGTTGATGAGACTGATCTTGAGAATATATTCAGAAGTTTAGATCGTGATAGAAGTGGTTTTATAGACTATGATGAACTTTTAAGAGGTCTAAAAGGTCCTTTAAATTCTTTTAGAAGAGGAATAGTCCAACAAGCCTGGAGAAAACTTGACCGTGATCGTAGTGGAGTTGTAGACATAAACGATATCCGTGGTGTTTACAATGCGAAATCTCATCCAGATGTAAGAAGTGGTAAAAAAACCGAAGATGATGTTTTAGGTGAGTTTCTAGAAACCTTTGAAACTCATCATAATATTTGTGACTTAGCAAGAAGAGATAGAAGAGTTACTCCAGAAGAATTCGAAGAATATTATAGCAATGTTTCAGCTTCAATTGATGATGATAAATATTTTGAACTTATGATGTCTAATGCATGGAGATTATCTGGTGAAACTACAAAACAAGAGTCTTGGGCAGGGCAATTTTCAACTAAAACTTTTACATCGAATTCTAAAACAACATATATTGCTGTAAATCATCCTAGTGCTATGGGAGGAACTTTAAATAGTTGTGCTCCTTATGGAACTTCAGATGAACCTATGGATTATTCAACACATTTAAGACCTGGATCTAAACCTATTCAATCAGAAGCCCCAAAACCTGCTGGTCAACCAACATGGAGAGGAACAGATGAAAGACCATCAAGTGGGTCTCAAAGATCAGTTCAAGAGTTTTTGAATACTTTAAGAGAAAAACTTGCAGCTAGAGGTGGAAGAGGTTTTATTGGTTTAGCAAGACAGTTCAAAATTATGGATGATGATAATTCTAAAACCCTTGAATATAATGAGTTTACTAAAGCTTTAAAAGATTTTAGAGTTGATATTTCTGAAGAAGCTGTTAGAAGACTTTTCTCACATTTTGATGCTGATAGGAATGGATGTGTGGATTATGAAGAATTTACTCATAGGCTTAGAGGAGAACTTAATGATTTTAGAAAAGGGCTTATTAGGACTGCGTTTTCTAAATTGGATAAAAATGGGAATGGGATTGTTGAAATTGATGATATTAAAGGGGTTTATAATGCTTCAAATCATCCTGATGTAAGAGTTGGTAAGAAAAGTGAAGATGATGTGCTGTGTGAGTTTTTGGATACTTTTGAACTCCATCATTCGATATTTAAAGAAAATACTAGGGATCATAGGGTTACAATAGAAGAATTTATGGAATATTATAGTCATATTTCTGCTTCAATTGATGATGATAGATACTTTGAATTGATGATGAAAAACTCTTGGAACTTTGAAGGGAAAACTTATCAGAAAGGATGGTCAGGTGATAATTTGACTCCAGCTCGTAGGCAAAGATAACTTAATAACTTAGAGATTTTTTGAAATAAGTTGGAAAGGTTTATTTTAGATTTATAGATAATTATGATGAAGGATATTATTTTTTATGCGGAAAATTGCAAATAAAATTTTATAGAACGATTAGGATAATCAGCGAATAAACCATATAAGTTCAAAGATTATGCTTTATATACTTAAAAATACACTTTTTTCATATTCAAAAGGTAAAAAATACACCTTCTTCCATATCAACAAAAATCCTCTCCCATACCTTTTTGCTTCAAATAAACATAAATTCAAATAAATTTTTTCTAAAGGAAGTTTATAAAAGAAACCATCTACTTAATAATAAAAACAAGGAAACATAAATATTTCACAAGAAAAAAAAAATTTATTATGTTCTCAAAGCAAAATAAACTCAATTTTATATAAGATTTCCAAGTTATCAAAAGTATATTTTCCTCAATAAGCAAAGTTTTTGATTTAAACTTTTTATTTTTTCATTATAATTTACTTTAATATTATGAATAAAACTAATATTCTTGTTAATAGCATACTTTGTTCTTTGGTAGTAATAATGGTTGTGTCTTTTATTCATAGCATATTTGGTCTATGTTCACTTTCACTTGGGATTACAATACTAATAGCTTATATTTTTATCAGTGGATTGAGAAAACCCCCAGGAATGCTGATAGTATGGCAAACAGTCTTGCAAATAGTTTTAGATATTGAATGGGGTATTGTTGGACTTCTAAATAGTGGTCTTAATACATCAATCTCAAATAACTCTTGTTTAGGTCTGGGAATTCTAGCTATTTACTGCTTTTATGTTGTTTGGAATTATTATTTCTGTCTAGTAATTGAACTTGTTATCAAGCTTAAAGATCCAATGAATGGCAACTATAAAAAAAGATCGCCAATCTATCATTTAACTTCTCATATATGCGGGTTTGCATTTACTTTATATGCAATTATTCGAGATCAAGCTGGAGATTCACTTCTCTTAACTTGCTTTATAAAAAGAGATGCACTGTAATTTTTATGTAGTTTACTTAATGTTCTTCCTTTATGCACATATTATCCAGTTGTGATCTTTGGAATAATCTACTTAAGTTCCTTAGTAAAATCTTCAACAAGCAAACTGATGAAAAAATATGTTTACATATACCTGTTCTCTCTTATAGTATACACTGTTGTGTGGATTAATCTAAGTACCGCAATGATAATCAATAATAAAAACTCTCATTTCACTCAAGGAACTGAACTTATTGGTAGTCTTTCAGGAATCATTATAAATCTCTTAAGAATCTCAGATCCAGCTTTTTGGAATTATATCAAAAGTAGAGTCAAGCGCCCAAGAAGAAAAGAAAGTCTTACAAGATTTAATAGTGTTTATGAAGCTTCATATATTCAAATGTTTACTCATGTTTTCAGTGTTGCTGTATTAAAATCTATAATCAGCCTAAATCTTAGTATGGGTGTTGATCAAGAATATGAAGAAAATGATATTATATGGTCAAGAGAACATTATGAACAACAACAAAATCTAAGATTTGATGAAGAAGATGTTAAGAAAAATCTTGTAATTCCTGAAACTATAGATTATGCTGTTGATGGGTTTAAATGCAATGCTAAAATTTATTGCCCTTTAGTTTTTCAACATATTAGGAACTTGTGTGGTATATCTAATGATATGATTTGTCAGTCATTTGAAGTTGTAGCAAATCTCCCTTCACTTAAGAGTAATGCTGGGAATAGTGGTGGTAGAAGTGCATCTTTTTTTTACTTCTCTCATGATAGGAGATTTTTACTTAAAACGATATGCACTAGTGAGAAAAATTTTTTGCTGAATGAACTGCTTGTCGATTATCATAAGTTTTTGATTGATCATGAGGACTCGATATTGTCGAGGATTATTGGCGTTTTTACTTTTAGATTCCAAGATGGAACTAAGTGTAAGGTTATGCTCCAGTCTAATATTTTCCCTACAGTCCCTTTAATTGGGGTTTTTGATCTTAAAGGAAGTAAAGTTGATAGAACAGTAAGCAAAAGTAGCAGAGGGGTAAGCGAGATAATCCCAGACATTATTTATAAGGACTTGGATTTTCTCAGTACAAAAAAGAAGATTCATATTGAAAATATCGACTTGCAAAGATTTAAAATCAGTATATTAAAAGATTCAAAATTCTTGAACGACCATAATATTATTGACTATTCACTTTTGCTTGGTATAAGTGATGAATTTGTGTCAAATAGCAGGCCACTAATTGGCTACGGTAAAGACAAAGGACTTTTTTACTATGTCGGGATTATTGATTATTTGCAAACTTATACGACTTTTAAACAAATTGAAGCTTTTAGTAAGAATCTAATCATGCTCAATGTTCCAAAAGAGGACATTTCAGTTACTTCCTCAGATTTGTATGGAGACAGATTCACTGCTTTTTTATTCTCTATTATTTCTTCTTAATTCTTAATTGTTAGCTTGATATTAATAAGGATTATAATAATAATATAGTTGATTTGTTATAAGAAATTAAGTTTTTATTATATAAAATGCCAATTGTTATGGTTATTAAATTGTAGAAATAAAACAAATAATATTGTTTTAATATGATGATTTTTAATAAACATTTTTTTGATAGTTCTTAATCAGTTTCATGTGTAGACTTTTTTAAGTTAATTATGATATTCGATTAATTTCATTAGAATATTTTATTTTCTAAGTTTAATTCCTGTTTACTCAGTATACTCTTCGACCTATTTATCAATATTATCAATTCTATAAACAGTTTATAATAACAACATTAAATTACCAATTATTCCTGTCATCTACCAACTTTTCTTTCTGTATTTTCCTACAAAAATCAACACATTATCCATAACTCTCACAAAATCCCACACCTTTCCCTATAAACCCAAAAAAAAACCCCCACTCACACAATCCAATATTTTTTTTATATCATCCACCTCAATATTTCATCTAAAAATCATCAAAACCATGCCTCAAAACCTAAAAACTCATTTTTAAACATAGCATATCCAACCTAATTATTCCTCACAAACAATTCACATAAAAAATCTAAACTACCAAAAATCTTTTTATCCACTGCAAATCTTCTAATTCAAACTTCCTCATCATGCCTCTTAATGGTAAATTCTGCAATAAATAATGTCAAGAACTCGAACAACCTGCATGCCAATCGGCTACAAGCTTCGAAGCGAGAAATACCTCTACCAAGCGAGTGACTCAGAAATCCGTGCCGATCTTGAAAAACTAAATTACTTTACTCAACCAAAAAAAATCCCTGAAGAAGTCGTCGTTGAAACTGTCTTACCGAAAAAACGTGAAGCTCCTATCGAGGATTTAGACTATGTTGTTGATGGATTGGTGAAACTCATGACATTCAAGCCTAAAGATCAGAAAAAAAAACCACCAGTTATAGTCGAAAAAAAACCTGAACCCCCAGCACCACCTAAACCTTCTCCTCCACCAACTCCATCTATTCCACCAATGCCATCTATGTTTCCTTACTTTTCCCTTCCTCATAATTACGGAATGTCTGATATGTCAATCTTTACCAATCCTTTTATGTATGCTGGATTTGGCATGAACTCATTGATTCGTATTCGATCTTCAGCTGATTATCATTTAAAGCTCGCAAGGTATATACAAACACATAAATTAACTGTTAATCATTCCATATAAGTTTGAAGATAATTAACATGGATAGAAAACCTGGGTGTTCTAATAGTGAAAAACTTGGAGAAAGCGCTGGAAACATGCATTCGAGAAATACATCGATTGTTATCCAGTCCTCAGCTAATTATTCGGTCCTGTTTTCTAAACGTCAGGACTCGTTTCATGGGATTTCGTCTGACCCTTTGTATAAGTTCCCTGTGTTGACTTTGGAAAAACCATCAAGGATGTTGTTGAATTTATCGAGTTTTACATCTGCGGATACAATTGATATGAAACTAACTTTTCAACACTTCCATCAAAGAAGCCCTTTTCAGAGAAGTTCAAGGTCTGGATTACCATCTGATACTAGTTCATATATTTCAAGTTATAAGAACACTTTAGAAATGAGCAGTTCGTATTTGCGCCATAATCGTGTAGGAGAGAGTTTTAAAAGACAAAGCTTAGCAAGTTCAGAATCTTCTTTAGCCCAAGCGTATTTTGTAAACCTAAATCTAGATACTGGGTTAAGTTTCTCAAGTGTTAAAAGTGATGAAGTGGTTTTTAACCCATGTATGGAAGAAATGAGTAGGATTGATTGGGAAGGTAAAGATATTTTAAGTAGTGATGAAGCTTTAGTATCATCAATGGATCATCGTAACTCAGAAATGTTTGTAGAACTACTCGCTGAGTCTCAAAATGAAGAAAGCAGGTTTTTATATAATTCAATAGAAGCTTTGAAAGGAGCTGGGTTAATAGATAATGATGAAGACTTTGATGCAGTTAACGACGAAGGGTCAATAAGAATCAGTACAGCAACAAGGATGTTTTTACCTGGACAAACAGCTTCAAAAGATAAACTTGCTGATAGACATGAAGCTAAAGCATATGTGAATATAGAAAAAGTTCCGTTTATAGAAAGTGAGCCTAAAATTATGATAAGTCAACCAAAAAGCTTGGATAGTTCTAGTTCGAACAACTCAGCAAATCTGAGTATTGAAGCACCTGATCTAAACTCGCCGCTTATAAGGAAAATGGTTGTTTTTGAAGAACCAGAAGAGTTTCAAATAGTAGAAAGCAGGGATTCACGTAATGAAATCAAAGCACTTCAGCTTGTGTTTTCCTTAGCCGCAGTAGGGTTTTCAGCATCTCCAAACCTTGAGTTTTCTAATACCCCAAGTCAAAGCCGAGGGCATATATCATATAAAAATGCTTCTGCTCCACTTATTTGCTTATTTTCCCCTAAGATCCTCAGACAACTTAAAAACTTAAGTGTTAAACTTGTTTCTTGTGGCTATGAACATGCTGCAGTTGTTACTATAGATGGAAAAGTTCTCACTTGGGGATATGGAGCATCAGGGTGTTTAGGTCATGAAGGTAAAAAATCATATTCTCATCCAACAGCAATAAACTCGATATTCAATAAAAACATTATTTATTTAGAATGTGGAGCTTATCATACTGCTGCTGTATCATGTTCAGGAGAATTATGGACTTGGGGAAGAGGAGATGTTAATCAATTAGGCTTACCTAATGAAAAACTTCTTAAAGACCAAATTGGTCAATGTGCTCTTAGGCCAATAAGAGTTAAATGGCTTAATAATGTCACTTCTGTTGCTTGTGGAGAAGCTCATACACTAGCTACAACTATTGATGGAAGGGTTTTTGCTTTTGGATGGGATGAAGATGGACAATTAGGTCTTGATGATATGAATAATAAAGAAGTTAAACTCCCTAAAAAAGTTGTTAAAGTATCAGCGGGGGCACTTTTTTCTGCTTGTTTGTTGGAATCAGGGGAAATCATGGTATGGGGATCTGGAGAACAGGGACAACTTGGTTTGGGGAATTCAATAACTTTTGCTAAAAATCCAACTAAAGTTATGAATATTGAAGGTGTTGTTGATTTTATATGTGGAGAAAATTCAATTATTGCATTGACTCAGGCTGGAAAAATTTATGGATGGGGACAAGGAACAGTTTCGAATTTTAATGACCCTAAACACTTCCCACCTGGCAGTGATATTATTTGTTTTTTACCTCATATGCTGAGTGAAGTTGATATTGTCCATAAGGTGCTTATGAAAAAAAACAAGATAAGATAATGTAGTATAAGATAATTTAGAAGAATGTAAAAAATTAGGAGGTTTTTATGATGGGGTTGGAAAAATTTTTTTATTATATAATGATTTTTAATCTATTTTCAAACATAAAACTCTATCATTTAATACTTTTACTCTCCTAAACCTTTCCTCTATTAAGTATTTTAGCTATTCTAATCAAGGCAATCTTGCTTTCTCTAGTTAACTCCTGCCCATACTTAGCATTATCCACATCAGAATCTAACTGAGGACAATCCCTAACAATCTGACCAATTTCTCTAACATTTTCATTAATAACCATAATATCATTAGGCATACGTCCTCTCAAATCTTCAATATACCTAAACTTTTGTGTTAAAACTCCTTTATAAACATGCGTTGCATCTATTAAATCACTACAAAGCCCTGAAGTTTCAAGTTCATTCTCATAATTCCCATGACATATTTCAATCAAATAAGGGACTAAACAATTACTTAAATGACTTGAAGCATCTCTTGGAAGTTCAGTTGGTAAAAAATCCATACTATAATAAAGTAAAGATCCTTCGACATGAGCTTTACAAAGCTCATACATCCGGTCATCTTGAGGATTATATAAGAAAAATGGTTCTTCTGGTGTTGTAAATTTATGACATATCTCGATTGTCCCTCTTAAATCACATGTTATGTCGCATATTCCTAAGAGTTTATCTAATAAACGTATATTTTCTGTAGTTAAAACTTTTGGGTATATAGTTTCATAATATAGGCAATTGTATATTACGCTTAGATTTTTAGCGTATTTTTGAGCGAAAATACTTTCATAGAGGGAAGGGTTTTGGTTATACTCTTGTCTATCAAATGTTAAAGTGGTTTTATTTTGGTATATGGTATTTGGTGGGAATGTTACGATATAGATTTGAAATTGAGCTTCGGGACCTGGGGCAAATGAAAGGAGGTCATCGGGGGTTAGAATTGTATGTGGGAGGATTGATAGGATTTCTTGGACACCTGAAGATGAACGCCCATTACCTAGAATACCCCAGATCATAGGGATTATTGGTGTGGGAAGACCATTGTTTTTGATTAAATCTCCAATTTTACCGACTTCTTTCCTAATATCGTCTAGGTCTCTATACATATACCCAAACCCTTGACACAGAAAGGGTGATGATATGTTTTTCATAAGCAAATACTTGCCTAACCCTTGCATAAAATCCATAGCCCCTGAGTTCCCACCAAACTTCCCAAGGGCAACTGTTCTGTTTCCTAAAGGGTTTTTAATGCATTCATAGTCAATCAAAGTGATTTTTTTTTCAATCATCGCATCAAGCATAGGCATGTTATAAGCTTGAGCTTTGAAAGTATGTGAAAAAAACATGAAAATCCTTCCAGGTAAAAAATTCCTTGGTTGAACTTCTTTAACACCTAATATTATCGCAGCTTCTGATAAATCTTCATTTATTTCAGCACCCACAGATATATACTCTGAATCTCTAAAACATCTTGATGATGATGGTTGTAAGATAACCTTAATACCTTTTTCTATTAAGATTTTAGCATCTGATGGAATTAATGGTGTCCTACATTCCCAATAGTTCTTTGTTTCTCTTAGAACTCCAATCACAAGTTTGTCCCCTTCCATTTATTTGTGAAATTTCTAAGATTTTTACTAGAAAAAGATTTAGTTTGTAAAAGGTTTATGGATAGGTATAGAAAGATGTTGGGGTTTTTATTAGTTATATAGGGATAGGATTGTTTGGCAAAAAATTCAAAGAATTTTTTGATTGAAAAAAATAGTTATTGGATTAAATTTCTAATTAGATATGATTTTTTTATAATTTTGGTAGGGAATAAAGAAGTTTAGGGGTTTTGCTTGTGGGTTGAAAATTTTAATTATGTGGTGTAGTTGCAATAAAAATAATGGGTGAGTTAGTTATCAAAGAAATCATAAAAAAATATTAGAACTTTTTTGAGATTCTATGTGGACAGTTAGTATAATGTTAGTTTTTCATGAAGTTTCTAATATTTTATTGAGTTAAATAGTATTTTTGTAGGAAAAAATATTTATTATAAAGTTTTAAGTATTTTTATATGCTTTTAAGATCCTATAAACTCATCAGCAATTTCCTTATAAAAAAATATTTTCAAAACCAACCTCAAAAAAAAATATTTTATCATCAAAACCTTTCTCAACAACGCATAACCTCTAAAATTTTCCTGAATTTCTCCCATTCTCATTCTCTCTAAACCTATCCATTTTCCTCACTTATAACATTTTTTAATCTTTTCCTAAAATTATCTTCCCAAATTATTTTCATTCAAAACCCACAATATTTCCCAATCATCTGAGCATTTCATCCTCAATAAAATCTCTAAATAAAAAAACATTTCCAACCTAATCGCATAATTTTTACCTACTCTTTTATTATTTTAGTTTACTTAAACATTATGCGTTAAAATCTCACTCTTATCTCCAGCTTCATTTTCCCTGGGACTATCTGATTAATTTTTTCTTGCTTTGCAAAAGTTAAAGCCCTAGTCAAAGTCCTAAATTTTATCTGTTTTTCAGTCTTTGGAATTGTAGTTAATGAAGGAGTGTATGGTATTTTCCTTGAAACATTTAAACAACTTAACACTGATTTCATTGGGCTTGAAGGTAATTTTTCAGGTATTTTATATCGATTTGTGCTTGGTTTAAGAACATTTTCAATCATCCCACAGCTATTTAGATTTTACTCTTTTTTAAGACTATGAACAATAAGACTTAGTTCAGAAATTTTAGTCGATTTGTTAGGACGGTATGGGTTGTATTCGATTATTTCAACTAGGCTGCTGAATTTTACTGAGGAAAAAATGCTTGTTGATTCAGACTTTTGCTCAAGATAATATTTTGATACTCCTTTAAGAAAATCTGTGAATTTTTCTTCGGTAATTATATTCGACAGTCTTTTCCACTTGCTGCTTTCTAATATATCAAAGTCTAATCTTAGGAGTCTATTACGAATTTTCATTAAATATTAGATTTTTTAGTCAGGCTATTAGTTTTGTGTTTATGTTAGGAAAAATAGAAAGTTTTATGATATTTCAATTAATTGAAAATATTGATTGGAAAGTATGTTATGCACTAAAAGTACTTTGCAAATGCACAGAATAAGTTAGTTAAAGATTAAACTTGATAATTATGGGGTTTACAGAATCTAATAGTAAGAGAAATGGTTGGAAAATATAACCAATAAGTGAGTACACAAATTTATCCTTGTTTACCCAGAGATAAAGGATACTATGTAAAAATAAAGAAAAATTTATATATATAATTACTTCAAGCAACCAAGTAAACTGTTGCAGATAATCTCCATGAAAAATCAATAAAATTTGTCTGCCATTTACAGCAAAATCCATCAGCCTAGGCAAGGTTAGAATATAGATAAATATTAATCGTAGCAGCAAAGGCGAAATGATCATATATGTGCAACGAAAGGAATACTACAAGATAGGCTGATAAGGAATTTAAAAGGCGATTTGTAATATATAAAAAATTAAGGCTAAAGAAAGTTTAATGCAAAATTACTATCAGGGTGAATGATGTGTGGAATCTACAATAATCTCAAGAAATTAAAAAACATGTATTTAGCAGAAAAAGAAAAGCTCACAGGATTCAACCTTTAAAAAAAACTGAAAATAGTCAATGTGTATATTAAAAAGTTAAATTATATAACAGAAGCTTCTGGCAACATAAATAACAGCATACAAAAGATAATGGGAAAAATAAAAAAATTATGAGATTCTTACTTGGAGCAAGCAAATACGTTACTAATGAAACACTCCTACAAGATCTAGGTCTTATATCAATAAGGGCCAAAATAAACATTAAGTATTGAACTTCAGAAAGAAATTAATGAAGACTGACAATGAGTG
>MPUH01000566.1:0-45754 GCA_001970955.1 Stentor coeruleus
TCTTTTATAGTATATTTTCTTCTTTTATAGTATATTTTCGTGATAAAATTTTTTATTTCTCTGTCGATCTTGATTATTTCTTGTTTGTTGTGGTTTTTTTCTAAGTGTTTTTTCAAATTCTTCATTCAATAAAACGATATGCGATAATGAGAAATTTTTAGTTTCTTCATTCGCATAATTTAAATATCATAAAAAAAGTCTCTTGAGTCCAACTAATAATAAGCATCATAAATGTTATATACAAGTCTATTAAAACTTAAAAAAAAAGTATATTTTAGTATCACTATTCAATCAAATACAAGACATATTTATGCTTATAATAAATAGGATGATTCTTCAAAATTTAAAATTAAAGAGAATTGCAGCTTATTGCAATATATGCATTGAACTTGATAATTTTGGATACTCCTTATTAAAGCTAGTAACAAAAAGCAAGTTTGTCAAGTCAATCAAAGAATCTATAATGCATAAAATTGAATATCAATGTGGAATTATAAAAAAAATTACATGCAATTTGCCAAATACTGACGATAAGGATTTTGAGATGTTATTAAAAACAAATCACCCTGTAGAAAAAATATTATCCATTATTGATAAAGTAGCTGAAGAAGAAAATTTGAAATGGTTACCTGCGAGTAACTATTTTTTATTACCATCATTTAGAATAAAAACCATAAATTCTAAAAGAAAATATGTTGCTAATAAAACTATTTCTTCATTGATATTAGAAAATAACTCGGAGTTGTTAAATACTTATGAACCCTGGCCAAAAATACTATGCTTAAATGTTACAAAAGTGAAATTAAACAATAAATTCAAAAGGGAAATTAAACTTACTGAAGGATTAAAGGGGATTAAATATGAACTTTATCTCATAGTTGCTGAAAAAAAATGTGATGTGGAATTTATCCAAGAAGAAACAATAAGAGAAAATAGCTTTGTATCTGATTCATCCATATTATTTAATTCAAATTTTATGGATCCCAACTTGAAAATTCGATACCTTTTTTATAAAAAGTCTTTAGAAATCCCGAAACTAGAATCACTGAAACAAGTGTTAAATACTTTTTGGATGAATTTGTTTTTAATCGATGACTTTTTTTTAGCTGTTATGAAAATCAAATCCTCTATTTCATTTTTGAAATTTTTAAAAATAACTTTCATTAAGCTTGAAAAGTATAGAAATAATATTAGAGAAAATTTAAAAATCGATTCTTCAGAAACTATAACAAAAAATTATATAGAAGACGATTATATTTTTATTACAAACTCAAATTTCAATGATATGACTGAGCTTTTCTTACAAAAAACAGACATTTTCACTGGTGTTGAAAATTTAGATTACTTTACTATTTTTGAAAAAGTCTTTGAAGAGATTCATTTTTTTAAAAGTTTGAAATACACAAATTGTTCATGTTTAGTATGTGAATACTTAAATCACTTTAAAAACACTCAAATGCATTATAATCAAATTATCAGTTTAGACCTAGACCCATTTTCAAATTACACAGATTTTTTCAATAAAGCTAAAACAATATTTCCTCCTATATTCTTTGTTGATGAAAAAAATAAGCATGATAATTATAAACAAATAAACGCTAAAACTTTTCAAAACTATATTCATATAAAAATACTTCTTGATTCTGAGTTTAAAAAAATAAACTTTCCCTATTCGAAGTATTTAATCTTTAAAATGAATGGGCTACCTTTTGATGTTTTTGATGCGGTTGATACGCTTAATCAATTAGAATTTTTAGATGAGAAAAATAACTCTATATACTATGAATTAAGATCTATAATTTATGAATGTATTTCTCAAAAAAGCCTTGTCACAATAATAAACTTAGAAAATGTTTGGTACAAAACAGATCCGAAAGACTTCCAATCTAGTAAATCCCTTCTTTCTCTCCTTCCACCCTCATTTTGTAAAATGAAAATCATCCTAATCTATAATAAAACTAACTCTTTGATTACCAAATCAGTTTTCAATCAAAAAGTTATCACTCAAAAATGCCAAATCCGTTGTGATAGTAATGATGACTCATCCTTATGGTTTATTAACACATCAATACAATCTTTGCTTAATCTAAAAAGTTTTAAAAATAGAATGGCTAGTTTTTCAATTATAAATGACATGAATCTTTTGCCAATAAGCACTATACAATGGGTAGCTGAGCTTATTAGTATCGCTAAAGCAGAATTAAGAAATAATGGTCAAGGGACTAATGTTCAGGTTACAAATATTTTTAGAAAGTATTTTATTGAAGATCAAAAATACTACACTTTTCTAGTGAAAGAATATGGTAAAACTGCAGATTTTGTAGAATTTTTATTGAATACTATTCATAAATTGAGATGTGAAACAATTAATTTGTGTCCGGCCTGTGATAATTTTTTAATCGAAGGTAAAATAATCAACAGTTCATCAAAAATCCAAAAATGCTACAAAAAATACAGTATAATCCAAACAATCGGAAGCTCTATCGACCTCGAAAACCAAACCTTAAGTACATACAAATCAACCTGCAACAATTTCGACTTAAAAAATCCTCCTAAAAATCTTTTCATAGCATTCAAATCAGAAGGCAACACATTCCCAACCAACAAATCATACATAAAATCTTACATTTTAAAAAACAAAACAATTTATTATAAAAACAATGGGATTTCTTATACTTATCAACTTAATTCCATATTACTAAACGGTAATGGAGAATTTAAAAGTTTAATATATTCTCAAACTCATCAAAAATGGATGCTAATCTGTGATACTGGCCTAAAACCTTTTTACATCACATTAGAAGATATTTTATTTGATAAGCCAGGATTTATCCCAGAAGGTTTAATATACACAAAAGTTCTTCAAGATTCTATAATCACATCTTATATTTCTAGTTTATTTATAGCACTTTCTCCATCAATTCCTTTTGTCTATTCAATGAATAAAGTTAAAAATTCAGATATTTTTTATAATGATGTACTTAAATATATAAATTTGATAAGAAATTCTTATGATGATTTAGAAACTCCTCCTGAGATTAGTAATGAAATATTATTAGCTTTTAAAGGTATTGAAGATATTGAGTCTAGTGAAAATATTTTTGCGGATTTTGTTCAGATATGTCATAATAGGAATAAGGATTATAAATGTATATCAATTTGTGAATGTGTAGCTTGCTCGGTTTTTTGTAGTAAAATTGAGAAGAATATAGAATTTGCTAATAGTAAGTATTTTAGGAAAATTGGAACTTCCATTCTTGCGAAGAATATACAGAATCAGATGAATCCTTTGACAAAAATGTTTGAAAATTCAGCGTTTATTAAAAGAACTACTAATAAAGCATTTTGCTCTAATTCGGAGATTATTGTGAAAAAGTGCCCTTCTGTTTTAGTTTTTGATTTACTTTGTCTTGTGTCTGCTAATGATTTGTGTAATATGCAAGAATTCCCAATTGAAAATGAATATATTATTGCAAAGTCTAAGACTGAAGGAAGAGTCATTTTTTCTTTAAACTCAGTAATCCTTTCAGAATTTCACGACTCAACACAAAAAGTATGCATTTGGTGTTTTCCAGACTGGGAAATTTATGAAAATGGGAAACTGACAACAAAAATAAAAAACATATCAGATCTCTATAGCAAGGGATACTATTCTACACTAGTTTTCTATAGTAAACATCAATATCAATACATCACCATAGCTCTAAAATTCCTTTATCATGCTGGATCTTTTAAAAATGACCTTAAAAACAATCTAAGCCAAAACTCAAAATGGATTTCCTCACTTAGTATTATTTTAGAAACTGAAAAAAACATAATCATTCAAGATTATCTGTTTAAATTTGAAAAATGTTTTAATGAAACCTATGAAAAAAATGAAGGAAAAATCAAAAATTTAGATCTTGATGTTTATGATGTTGAACATGTTATTTATGTTATTTTAAATAGGTTGCATAATGAAAGTTTATGTTCTGATGAAAAACTCTGTCCTTCTTGTAAGAATTTTCTTATTAAAGGGAAATATTTTATGATTCCAATTGAAGGGGATAATTATAATAAATTGAATAGTGGAAAAAAATTAAGTTCTTTAAGGATGATAAAATTAGAAAATTGGGTTACTAAGAAAAATAAAAAAATTGAAGGAAATTGTGCAGCTTTGGTTAAAGGGAATGATGGAGAGTTTTATAAGTTTGAATTTGATGAACTGCCAGAAATGATTTGGTATACTTTAAGATATGATGTTGAGAATGGGATGAATAGTAATGATGTAAAGGAAATGTGCTTGAGAAATATTAAAGATAACATAGAAATAAAAATCCAAGCAAAGAAGGATGAACAAATTTATATAATTCATACAATTGTTATGCATATAAAAAATAAAAAAGACAAATATTTGTTTGTTCGGCATATAACAGAAAATAGTATGTGGCAATTAAATAATACATTATTCCCAAATATAAATGTAGTTCTAGAAGCATTAAAACGCTTTCAAGAACATGATGAATACTTTCCAGCATTATTATTATACAGAAAATATGAATATAAAGATTAGATTTAATAATGAAATCAAAAAATTGTTTGTTCTATCATTTATTCAATAAAATTATCTTTTAAGATATGCAATAAAATGCTATAAGTCATGATGATAAATTCTTAGTTATTAGAGAAAGTTTTTAGTTTATTATGTAAGACTCTTCTAACTAATACTAATGTAAGGCTCTTCAGATAAAAAAATCATGGTATGAAATTTTCTATAGAATTGAAAGACATAAAAATTAGAGCTAGAAGTTTTAGATATTTTCATAGAATATCTGAATTTATTATAGATAGCTATGCAAATTTGTATATAATAAGCATAGTTATAGATGATAATACTTACTTTAATTTACTTTTTCTTATTATTTCACAGCTTTGATATAACTTTAGCAATGTTTTTTTTTGAAAAGGAGAAAGTTTTTATAGGATTATTTGAAAAGTTTGACCTAATTCATTCAAAATATCCTAAAATAATAACTATCAAATACTTCTCTAAAAAATATATCCTTACTTCAAAATTATTAATTAAATTAATAAATCCCTATAAACCAATAATATTATTCTTACAAAAAAATTATCTTACAATAATAATAAACCATCTTATAATAAACATTTTTCTTACAAAACAATGATCATTCTAATCTAATTAGCACATTTTCCCTTAAGCAAAATCCTATTAAATCTTTAAAATCAATAACATACCATATCTGTTTAATTATCTAAAATCTTGCATATAAAATCTAATAACAATGGGCTTTTTATTGTCAAAGCTATGGAGTAAACTCAGAAGGGACCGTGAGTGTAAAATAATGCTCCTTGGTCTAGCTAATGCTGGAAAGACTACAATACTTTATAAACTTCATTTAGGTGATGTGATTACTGCACATCCTACAATAGGAAGTAATGTAGAAGAGGTTAGACATGGAAATATAAGGCTACAGGTCTGGGATCTTGGAGGACAAGAATCATTAAGAGCATCTTGGCGTACTTATTTTACCTCAGCAGAAGCTGTGATTTTTGTAGTTGACAGCGCAGATACACATAATACCCTTCTTGCTAAGATGGAACTTTTCAATTTACTTCTTGATGAAAATCTTAAAGGAGCACCTATTTTGGTATTAGCAAATAAAATGGATCTTCCCGTAGCTTTACCAGCTGAAGAAATTTCAAATATGCTTAGACTAACAGAAATAAGAAGTCATGATTGGCATATTCAAGCATGCTCAGCAATTTTAGGCGATGGTCTTAATGAAGGATTGGATTGGCTGTGTGAAAAAATCAGTCAAAGACAATAAAAATATCTTAAAATTGGTAAAATATTTTACTATAAGCATTATGGTTTATTGTATTAGGTGTCCTATGAAAGATTTGCAGAATCAATTGTTGTAGATATAAATTTGCATATTTTAATGAATAGTTAGAAGTTTAAGGATTGAAGATAAAGGGAATTATTAGGTGTTGGGTAAATAAATATAAGGAATGGTTTAAAGTGGACTTTTTGAATATTTAAAGGATAAATTGGATAAAGGGTAGTTCGTGTTATATATAAAATCCATAAAATAAGCTTTGTCTTAATCCATACCTATAAAATAACTTAATAATTTTTAATCTACTTAAATCATTTTTTTCGCTCTAAAGAACTTCTTCAAATACAATATCTGCACTACAGCCAAGGCAAATAAAAGAACTATCGTGCAGACACTATACGAAATAACCCTTGAATGTATCGTCAAATTAGTATTTCTCATCTGTTCTTCTCTCTCCCTTAAAGTTTGCATCCTTGAGTTTATCTGTTTAATAAGATCCTGATACATTTTCACTCTATAATCCAATTCCTTCATTTCTTTAGTTGAAGCAATGTTAGAATAATCCTTTGCCCTGACTCCTGTTTTCACATCTAGATTAACAGGAATATGATCTGTCCCTTGATTTGTTAAACATATAGAATGTGTTCCACTATCAATAGCAGTAAAAGAAAACTTAGCGAAATTTGTCAGGTTCTTAGAAAATAAAACTTCACCATTAGGACTTATAACACTAACATCCAAAGTCTCACTTGCTGGCTGTGAGTCAATATTACCAACAATAAGCGTCTGTGAACCAAGCTCTTCGCCAAAACACATAGTCTCTTTGCTAATCAACTCTAACTCAAAGCCTTGTACACATAATAGCCAAATAAATAACATTATGGAAAATTTATCAAAAGCGAAGAAAATATAAAGAAACTTTTGGATTTTGTAAATAATTCAAGATTGAATATAGGATGATTTTGAGCTGAGGAAGTCTAAAATAACTGGAGAAGTTTTTGGTGAAAAGTTATATAAAATTGTGATATTAATCAGTAAAAATTAGATTTTATTAAGACTTAAAACTTTTGAATAAAATATTACTATGTATTTATATTTTCTCACAGATAAGAATAAAAAATTTTATGCTTAAATTATCATGAATAATTATGAAAAATAGTATTGTAAATGCGCTTTATATTCTTGCAAAATTTTACGATTTTTTTGGGTTTCAATTTTTTTTTGTTGTATTGAGAAGTTGAAATAAGTATTTGAAAATCAACTTATGAGCTGGTTATTTTTAGAAACTATTTGACTTTATTATATAACTTTGTATTTTATGGAGTAAGTAAAAGTTATGTTAAATTTCATATGTTAAGATAAAAACTGTGCTTAAAATATTATTTTACCATATATGTTCTTGATAATTACTTCTATTTTTTATAGTATTTTCTTAAGCAACTGTTAAATAGCAAAATAAAATATATTTTATTACAGAAAAGGTCCAACGATAACTGTATTAAATGATGCAATTAACAATGATTATTAATAAGCTTAAAATAATATTATGTACTCCATTATTAAGTAATTGTATCATTATATATTAGTATTATAAGCATCTTTAAAAAGATCCCATTGCTTTTCGATTGTAACTAAATTCTTTTATTGTTATATAATTCCCTTAAATATGGGATGCAATCCTTCCACTAATACTGAAAGCAAGCCGATTTCTATTGTCCCGGCAAATGAGGACTTTAAAATTAGCCAGCCAAGTCCTCAAAGAATCCTAAAGAAACCTACAAGACAGTTATCACATATCACAAGAAATCGTCGAATAGAAAGAGACCTCAGCACAAAATCCTCAGGACATAGAATATCTTCTCCACCTTTACACGTTAATGATTTTTGGGGTACAATGCCCCTTGCTGTACTAGTTGACCGCTTATATCTTTTCTATGAAGAATCTGATAAGCAAAATGGGAATTATATTGAAGCGATTTGTTTTATTCGTAGTTTACTTTCAGATTTAGGTAATGACTTTGAGCATTCAAACTATAAAGTTTTGAAGAAAAGCAATGCAAAGTTCAAAAATTTGATTGGGAAATTTAGTCAAGGGATTCTTCTTATGAAATGTCTTGGGTATAGAGAAAAAGATGATTGTTTAGAATTTGATAAAAATATAGTAGAGGCGAATATTAAATATAAAATCAAAGAGTTTGAACATGCTATAAGTAAGGTAGAGTCAAAAACTGGTAAAATAGTCTATACTACGGAGTGAAGTTGAGAGGGGTGATATGTTTTAGAGTTTAGATCATTTTCCTAAGTAGTTTTAGGTAATTGCTTAATACTTACGAAAGCAGGTAGTTGATTATTTGATATATTTACAAATTAAAAGACCCATAAACATACACAATTACACAAGTCTTCATTTTCATCAAAAACCCTAATCACAATTTAATTTTTTTTCAATTTTCTAGAAAAGCTCCTCCTCTTTATTCCTAACAACTTCCTATATTTTCACCTCAATTTCACAAATATCCTCTCAACACCAACTCTAAAAAAAAAAGTCTCATACAATATTTAAATATTCATCCTAATATAAATGGCTAATAAACGAGGCTCTGTTTACAATCCAGCAAAATCCAAGGATCCTGACCCTGCGAAAATCCCTGACTTCAAAGAAAAAGACCTTAAAGAAATGAAAGAAGCTTTCGACATTTTCGACAGGAAAGGAAACGGAATTATTGAAATTGATGAAATGATTGAAGCATTAGCTGTATTAAAAGTTGATGAAAAATACAGGTCAATTTTTAATTTGTTCCGCAATCTGAAAAAAGAATTCCCTAAAGGTGTGACTTTCAAAGAATTCATGGAGCATCTTCAGTTTTTGTTAGGAAACATTGAAAATGGTCCTGGCTTGACTAGGTTTTTTGAAATGCTTGATGTTGAACAAAAGAAATGCCTTGATAAAGAAAGACTTGGTGAAATTGCTTTGGAAGTAGGAGAGCATTTGAGTGAGAAAGAAATTGAAGAACTTATTGAATATGATTTTGATTGCCAGAATGGGAAAGTGGATGTTGATTCGTTTTATCTTATGATGATCAAGTCTGCTTTCTAAGATAGTTATAATAAGTTAGAATTAGAAAATGTTTTGTGGATGGATTTTTTGTTTTTTTGCTTGAAAAATAGGAGATTTTATTGTAAGAATTTTGTGTTTTTATGTTGTGTTTGGGTTTTAAATTTTATGTTTAGAAAAAAAAATTTGGATTTTAAAGTGTTTATAAGAGAAGTTGTGGTTTATGAACTGAGTTTTTTGCAGTGCTTAGTTTAGTGATTTTTTTGATTTTTTTTTTTTTGGTTTTTAGGTAAGTGTTGAAGTCTAAAAGTTAATAGTTATGTTTTAGGTTTTTTATACTTAGGTTTTTCAATTGCTGTCCTCATGGTTAACTCTTATAAGCATAATATATGGTTTAAGCAACTATGTTATCAACGGCTATATTGGTCTAGCTATATTAAGTTCAGAAAATAATCGAAAGTGATATATTATAAGATATGTTATCTTATTCGAAATAAAAAACTTGATATCAATTTCAATGTTTATCGAAAAACCAAGGTATTTATCACAGTTTTTTAAATTTAATAGAGAAAAAATATCTCATCAAAATTACATCATAAACTAGCATACCGAAATATTTATCAATCAGGAAATCACTATAAAATTATCACAACTCTGTCTATATCAATAAACATATAAAAAATTGGAAAAAATGCTCTTCTCATAAAACCATTCTATGGTGAAGATAATTTTGAAAAAGCGTATAATATGGGAGAAACAGAACAATTGCTTAATTCAAATAGCATATCCAAAGTTTGTGAAAATATCGAGGCTGATTTGAACAATAATTTGCCACCATGGAAAGAAGCTTCATTTACTCAAAAAGTCCATATTATAGTTTTGTATTGCTTTATATGTCTTCCAGTATTAGTCCTTCTTAGTGTGGTTATAGGTGGATATATAATATATGTGACTTTATATATCTATTATCTAATTGAAGGTGAAGATGATACCCCTGAAATTTATTATTTCCATAGCGATGAAGAAAAAAGCAATGCCCGTCTTCGCGGGTATATTTTTCTAATAATCCAAACTTGGTGTCTTTTTTTGGTGTTACTAAGCCATTCACGTGCTATGTTTACAGATCCAGGGAAAATTCCAGATACCCATCAATGGGAAGTTCCAAGTGATGGGAATTCAGAAAGCAGCGAAGATAATAAACAATTAGCAGAACGTTCAAAAAAAGGCAGTACACGTTCATGCAACCATTGCAAGAAAAAAAAACCTGATCGAGCTCATCACTGTAGACAATGCAACAGATGCAATTTGAAAATGGATCATCACTGCAATTGGATCGCAAATTGTGTTGGGTATTTTAATTACAAGTATTTTTTTGTCATGGTTTTTTATGGAAGTATTAGTATTGGGCTATTTATGGCGACATTTTGGGAATGTCTTGTGGTTGTGTTAAATGACACAGATTCAAGTACTGTACTTTGCACTTTTGTTATTCTAAGTTATTCTTTGATATCTCTGCTTGGCATAGCAGTAATTGGATTTTGCATTTTTCATATTTGGCAGATTAAGAATAATTATACGACTATTGAGTTTTGCGAGAAAAAACGTAAGAATATTCCAGGATATACTAAATCACCTTTTGATCAAGGAACTATTTATGGAAATTTTAAAAACGCCTTAGGTGATAATCCTTTAATATGGTTTTTACCAATTAATTGTAAAAAGCCTGAGGATGGCCTTTACTTCAAATAACCCTAATTAGCTATTAGAGAGTTCTTAGTTTTAATTACTGTTTATATTCTTCGTTGATTAATTTCTGTTTCAATGTCTATAGGTGGTTCTCGACTTATACGAACTAAAGTAACTGTTGAAGAACTTCTACTTTGTAGTCTAATAGCGTCTTGAGTTTTTAAGAAAACTTCAGCTGTCTCATTGTTATTTAATTGGCTACTAGATTCAGAAAATGGCCTATCTTCAGTTATCGACCTCGAATTCTCTTCATTCCCAATGTTTTGAGAATATTGCGCTGCAAGATTCCCAAATGAAAATTCAGCTTCAATGAATCCGCGTTGGTTACCCATACTAGTTGAGTCTTGATTTCTTAATGAAGCCATTTAATTACTATAAACATAAATTATTTGATGTCACCAGGCTTTTCTAGTTATGCTTTCTAATATTACAGATATAATAATATGGATTATAAGCACTACATTAATAAATCAATCAAATTTTTTTAGAATGTATCCAATAACAAAATATTATGCATTGAATTCCATTTATGCCTAATAATAATTCATTACTATAACCTTAGCTAAACTTATTATAAGATTGTCTTGATAAAAATTAACTGATATATTATAAATAAATAATATTCTACAAAATGCATAACTAATTCAGAACAAATAAACACTTTTATAAAAGCATAAAAAGTGTCGTAAATATGGGAAAATATCGTTTTTACAAGCTATTAAGATATTGTGAAGAAAAATATAATAATAGTTTTAAATTAATCAAAGGAGGGATTATAAAAAAAATCAAAAAACATCATGAGTTATTATTTTTCAGAATAAAATTAGAGAATTTTAACTCAGACATTTAAAAGCTTTTTGCATTGAATGTCTAAACTAATCGGATCTAATAAGTATTTTATAGATTTGAAACCAATGAATTTTTTCCCTTTTTCTAAATTGTTGTAAAAATTGTTTGAATATAATGTTCTTTTAATAGGCAAAGCCAAAAATCTGTTTTAGCTAAGATTTCTTATTAAAAGACATTGTTTTTTTTTCGAAAAATTGAATTTTTGCTTTACCTATAAAAAAGTGAAGTGAGGAAATATTTACGAGTTGGGGCATCATCAGGAGTTGTTAATTTTATGTAATGATTAAAGAATATATTTATTATAAAGAAAGTGATTTAAATTAATGAAAAATTTCAAAGAATTTAAAGGATTTAGACTAGAAAATTAATTTCTGAACTTAAAATAAATATAAGGTGTTATCAAATAAATTTACGTAATTTTTTGATTTTACTGGGTGGGTGGCTTGGAAGAGTTTCCGGTAAAATTTTCCTGTAAATTTTAAATTGACAGAAACTATATTTTGATTTTTTTTATTATGATTAATCGTAGAGTACAAATGAGAATATAATTTTAATACTACTTATAGCCTTAACTGAATACGAAAAATTCTAATTAAAAGTACTAATTAATAGAATAATATTAAGGCTTACATCTTCTAAACAATCATTTATTACCTAATTCAGGATTACATCTAAATATTTAAATCTTTCTACAAAGCCTAGTTCTAGCCAAATCATAAATATATTTAATTTTCCCTCACAACATTAAACCAGTTTCTCAATAAAAAAACTCAACTTTTTCCACCTAATTTCTATTATAAAATCCTACATAAATCCTTAAAATATCCCTGAATAAATGCATTAATAAAAACTACTAATCCACTCACATTATTCTCCATCAATGCATTTACCTTATATTTTTACCTCTATTTATAATTCATAATATTATTTAATAAACAATTCAAAAGATTAAATTTTCATTATCTTAGATATTGAAACTCTTAATATAAAATCTAATGGCAACAAAGTCAACAACTAAAATTCAGTGGATTCCTGAAAATTTTGTTTTTGGGACATTTGGCAGCAAGAATAAAAAATCTCGTTCAGTAGGCCACAGAGTGGATTTTTACAATCAAAACTACAAAAAACATGAAAAACCAAATGAACTCACCCCTCCTTGGGTCTCAGCTCTAAGAAATGGTCCCCAAAACTTTATTCCTCAAACATCGGGTTTCGCAGAATATGCTCAAGCCAAATTGAAAAACTGTGCTCTTCCAGCATTAGATAAATCCAGATCTCCTACTAGTACTGGGACCGGGAGACATAAATTCTTGAGAAAACAACAAAATCTTCTTGAGCAAAATATACTTAATTCAATAAAATAAACTTGAACAAAGATAGTTAAATTTTATTAAAGATTTTCAGCTAAGCTTGTTATTTACTCTGATTTAAAAAATTATGTTAGGAAAATATTGTGATAAGATTAGATGTGAATGATGTTGATGGATTATGGGATTAGGGGATTAGGTAAGAGAATGTTTAGAGGATAATATGTGGAAGTGGTAAGTATGAATTAGGTAGAATTGCTAGAGAATCAGCAATCAAATTCATATTAAGTAAAAGTATACAATAATTCGCAAAAACATTATTTTTTGAATTTCATTAGGTTTTATAACATTTTAACATATTTAGAGGCTTAAAAAGCTATCAATATAGTGAATTTAAGATACCGGGAAACTGAGAATACATAAAAGTAGAATAAATTTAAATTTAAGCCAAATTGTTTATAGATTTCAAAATGCGCATAAACAACTATTCCTATCCGTATTTGATAAATAAATCTCAAAATATTATTTTTCATATCAATTTTCATACCTAATTTATTACATTCAGAACTTTATATAGACACCCTAACAGTATCTATCATTTCTCAATCATATTACAAAAACAATACTCAAACTCTTATTCATACCATCTTTGTAATTCCCTATATATTTCAAAGCAAAACTATAATTTTATCAACCTTTTTAAATATACTAGTCCTCATAAAATATAACTAAATACCTACCTTTTATCTAAACTCTACAAATACCTTCCCTTATCTATTCTACTAATTTTAAAAATAAAATATTTTATTTTACTATATTTTTTCCTCAAAAAAAACAGTAATTTTCTCTATAAAAACTTCAAAAACACTATCTTAGCATCTTATAAAAGTCCCAAAATTGCACCCTTCTATCTAAAAAAAACCCTTTCATGAAACCTTATCTAATTTTGCCTAAACAAAACTATTATAATTTAAAGGAGATTTCATATATAAATAATGCAAACCAATAATAGCAAAAAGATCCAATGGATTCCTCCAGATTTTATCTTCGGGAAATTTGGGGAAAAGCCAAAAAAAGTCTTGCAACATATTCCTATTCACCATAGTAGGGTAGTTTTAAGAAGTTCATGTAAGCTTATGTACAAAAACAGTATCGAGCCTCCATGGATAAAATTACTAAGGGGACAAAACTATAAAACCATGGAAAGGACAGAAACTAGCTGCGACCTAAAATGCAAAAAGACAATGTCTTGGCAAATTGATGATATTGAATCAAATAACACAAAATTAAAACCTTTGGAAACTGAGTTTAGAAGGAAAAAGAAAGTTTTAAGATCGAATAAAAGCTTGAACTACTAAAATAATATAATTTTTTAAGTTATAAGGGAAAATATATGAATAGTTTTTGTTTGATATGAAAAATGTTGAAGTGAAGTAAAATAAAATAAACAAATGCATGGAGTTATTTTTATTATAAAAAATTATATGGTAAAACTGTGAGTATTATGTAAAAAAAATATACTCTAGGCTTAGATGTTAGAATTTATATGAAAAGTTTAGAAAATATGCAAGTTAATATTCTGTTGAAGTGGATGTTATTTTTAATGTATTATTTATATGAAGGTTAATTAGAAATAGAATGGAATGATTAGGATGGAATATTATTTTATAGTACTATTACTTGAAGGTTTGTTAAAAGATTATGTAATTATTTTGATATAAATCGTAAAAAATAGTTTGGGTTATTACTAATTTATATTGAATATTATGCAATAGAACTTTTAGGATAAAATTATTAGAATTTATTATCATACGACTTGATTATAATCATTTTTTTCTATTTTTAACTTGTAATTATAAAAAATAGATTTTCTTTATCTTGTACTTATCTCATTTCCTTATTTCATTATCTATTTTTGTCAATCTAACTTGACTCCTAAAAATCTTTAAACTTAATATTTAATTTTCAATAGCAAACCTTACAATTTAACATAAAAAATCCATCCTATTCTCACTTTATAAATTTCATTCATTATACTAAAAATGAAATCCCTAATTTATTATAATCATTATTCCACAAATCATTCTATCTAAATACATTCTAAATACATTCCCTTATTTTTGACTTTAAATTCTCTTAATTTTATATTTTTATATCTTAAAAGACAATATAAATAGTATAATCTAATGAAATGAAATTTATTAAAAATTATCTTAAAGCCATTAATATATTATATATGTCAAAAGTACTTAAAAACCTTCAATGGATTCCTGATGACTATGTTTTTGGTTCAACATTAGAAAGTTTATTCAATCCTAAATATAATACAGATTACACAAAAGGTTTAAGAAACAAAACAGGGATTGTCTTTTCAAGAAGTGGATCAAAACAAATTAAATTACCTATAGTTAAGCATTTACAAAGAGTTTGCCCAGAGGCGAATTATATAAGAGTAAAATTAGCATCTTTAAATCAAAGATATAGTGAAAAAAATTTACCATTAGCTACAGTGATTGAGTTTCCGAGGAAAAAATCTATAAAGAAAAACTAGAATCTATAGAGACTTAAAATTTATATAAGAATTTTCTTATAATTATTTGTAAAGTTTAAGGATTATATGATATTGACAAAATTCCTTAAGAATAATTATATTATTTTTGTTCTTGTATGAATGTTAGTTATAGAAAAGTTTTTAAAGACTTGATTTGATATTTGATTATAAGTAATATTGTTTGAGTATTTTAATAATAAATTCATTAAAGAAAACGAGGGATTATTAACTTCATAATCTACTGAGTTTTAGAAATTTAAAGTATTGACAAGAAGAGAAATATGTTTTTTACTGAGAGATTTAGTGATTGAATTTATTAATAAAAATTTTCGTAGAGGTTTAGAACTAGGGTATGCTAATAAAATAAGGAAATTTGAAGAGTTGATGGGAAGTGCTGAAAAAAAAATGGGAAGAAGAAATTGGCATTAGTTATAATTTGAGATAATTGGAATTAATTTAATAGCTTTGATTTATGATATGTATTACTTGATGGTCAATGCTAATATTATTCAAATCATTTTTTATTTAATTAATTGCTTTTGATTAAAATCTCAAGTCATCAATTAGAAATCGCCATTTTATGTTTGGATTTGAAATTCTATTGTTTATGGAAATCAAAAAAACTTCTTTTTTTATTGTTCTAATATAAATGCTAGTGGGATATTATTAGTTTGTTTTTTAATATAGAAGTTAAATAGTTCTAATGATTTATAATAAGTGTATATACATTATATTTATACAATTTCTCAGTAATTATTAAATAGATTATATAAAACTATTATAATATAATAATATGTCTAGACTATCCAAAAGCATTCAATGGATTTCTGACGATTATGTATTCGGCTCAACTATAAAAAATAAACTCAATCATCAGAAAGCTCTTGATCTTACAAGAGGTTTATATAACTCGAAAAAGTTTATAAAAATTTGTACAGAATCAAGGACTAAAATACATATAATAAAACATCTGAGAAGAATTTTCCCAGAAACAACTCATATAAAAGATAAAATCGAAGTATTAAGTCATAAATGCAGCAAAAAAAAAATCGAATTAGAACCTTTGATTGAAATTCCAA
Source organism: Stentor coeruleus (assembly GCA_001970955.1). NCBI lineage: Eukaryota > Ciliophora > Heterotrichea > Heterotrichida > Stentoridae > Stentor > Stentor coeruleus. The sequence goes on from MPUH01000566.1 coordinate 16,431, forward strand.
AGAAAAGGCTTATAATCAAAGAAAATAAAGCTTTTAACTTTTATAGTTAGTTTAAGATGAACTTTTTATATTATATAGATAGTTATGATTGTATAAGAGTAAAAAACTTAAGTAGAATTTTTTTATGAATAAATAAGATCATTGATATTTTAGATAATTTTTTGGGTATTTATATAAAGTGCTGTTTATAGTTTAAAGTAAATTTTTGTGATAAAGAATCTAGAAAAAATCATCTGTTTAGTTTATGAAAATTAGTAGTTCATATACTTTTTCAAAGCAAGGTATTCAATTGTTTACCATTTATGGATTATTTATTATATATATTTTAGGGCTTTTCGTTGATTTTATTAAGATTTCAGTCATCTTCGTTGTTTTAATTGAACAGCTTCTATCAGTTCAAAAAAATCATAACATTTTATTGTTGTGTCATGAATTTATTTGAATTTTTCTTTTCTAACGCGGTTTAAGCAATTTTTAATTTTGAAAAATGAAACCTTAACAATCTTAATTATATTTAAAGTCATAAAGTGAATCTAATTTCAAGAAATCTATACCCTCAGAGAATTTAAAAGTATTCAAATATATATATTTACTACACAACTCCAAAATGCAAAAGTATATTTCCTATTTATCTTTGCACTTGATTTTAAATTATTCTTAAGCTTATCTTTACTAATGATCTTATGCTTCCATAAACAAAACATCAACAATATTATCTTTTTTCTCCCCATCATCCTTACTCATGCATTCCTTAATCATATCAACTCTTTTTTTCCATGTTTTATATCTTGTAAAAAAGCTACACTCCAGATTGTAAATACTAAACATTAAAAGTTTAGTCAAATTTTTCAAAGAAACTATCATATTATCTAACAACGGGCCCTGTTTTTCATCAGGAACTTCCAAATTCACATTTATCAACTTTTTACCTATAGGAGTTAAAAGCACAGTATAATTTGTTTTCTTATCAACTTTATGGAAAATATTCGGCACTTTACTAGAAAACCGATCATTACATCTTTCATTCCAAATCACCACAACTTTATAATCTTCCAATATTTTTTCTATACCAAAATCCAAATTCTTTTTACACAAAGCTGGCGAAACAACAACACTATGAAAAAACCCATGATATTTATATAAACATGAATGAAATTTCTCTAAATGCGGTTTACAAAAGCTTGGGAAATCCTCATCTTCAAAAATCCTTGAGCCAAAAGATTGAAGAAAGTCTTGAAAATCTTCTGAATAATAAACTGAAGATGACATGCATGTTATATCATTAGTTTCAGGTGTTGGAAGGTAAATAATAGGAAAACATATTAAAGGTTGAAGGGTTTCTGAGTCAATATTAGTAAAAATAGGATTAGAAGATTCATTAAGAGGGAAAATAGATTTAATAGTTTGAATGTCTAGATACCCAAGTTCAGAAGCTAATTTTCTTATGATTTTAAATTTGGCTTTATGTTGATTTTGATTTATAATTTGTGGGGTTTTTCTATTTGTAATAACTTTACAGAAACTTGGTGTAGGGATATTTTTTTCTTTAAAGTCGTTAATTAAGCTTTGTTGTTTATCGTAAAGGTGCTTTATGTTTAGAAATGATGAGAAATCTTCAGCTAAACTATCTTCAAAGTCTATTTGGGTATAAGTTTTTTCTTGATAATCTTGAGAAGTTGTGATTTTTTCTGATAAATTAAGGGTTATATCAGTGGTTTTAATTTGAAAGTCTTCTTCAGCTTGGGAAACTTTCCAGACAAAACTCCCAACATGATTTTTTATATTAAAAATCCCATAGTCTTCAGTTTCTTCAGATGAAAAAACTCCGGTATCTGAGTAAAAAAGGGCTGATTTTTTGTTTTTCGAATAATCTTTATACCATTTTCCAGTACACTCAGGTGTACCAATATAATTAAAAAGATAATCCTTAAGAAACTCATTAAACTGAGTGTATTTATCAAAAATTTTCTTCATTTGCAAATATTTCAATAAATAATTTTTGATTTCCTGGTCACAAAGCACCATAGGAAAAGCTATAACCCAATCAACAATACACAGCATAATTCTGCAAAAAATTTCTTCAGCATTTTTCCCTCTTCTTGGGATAAAAGATATTAAGTTTTTAACATTAATTTTTATAACTTCAATTGAAACAGCTGATTTATCTATTAAATTTGCCAACATACCAATACAATCAATCAAAACATAAAAATTATTCCCAATACTTTCATCTAAAGACCCAAGTCTTCCAGTCAATCCTCTTAAAAGTGCATTAAGTATTTCTTCTTCATTATCAAGACAAGCTAAATAACTACATATAGTCCAAATAAGTAAATAAAGACCTTCATTATCTTTTTCTTCTCCAAGATGTTTAAAAAATGCATCTGTTATAATACTTGATAACTGTTTTATATTATAAGTTCCAGATAAATTAGCAAAAATACTTAAAAGTTTATAACAATATCTTCTTGTTGTGATTTCAATTAAATTGTCGTTAAGGAAATCAGAAATCATCAGTGGAATTCCATCAGGTTTTAATATGAATTCAAGGATTTTAAGATTAGTTTTTGGTAAATTTATGAAATTCATGCAGATTTCACTACAAACTTTTGTGGATTTTGATTGCATTTCATATAAGACTCTTATGAAAAACTGTTCTAGATCTGGTATTGAGCAAGGACCTTGTGCTCTTGATAAGATATGACAGTGTGTTTTAATAGCTTCTGACCTTTCAAGATCAGTATAAAAAGATTCTGAACCTGTTATACTATAAAGCCATGATCTGAAAAGTCCTAAGATATTTGTAATATTTGGTATAGGCAAACGGTCACGGCCCATGAAATAATTTAAATAAGCCTTAAAGCAATCTTGAAGACACAAAGATGCCCTATATGACATTGAAGTATTTAAATTAGCATGAACTTCAAGCTCGGTGTTCATATTCCCAGCATCACATATTTCAAGGAACTGGAAAATAATTTTACTAATCCCCTTAACCAATAAAACCCTTGAATCAACAGGTTTAAATTCATAATCATTCTCATTTAAAAATACCATCAAAAGTCTATACCAAAAATAAAACACTTGCTCACTATCAATTTCAGGTGTAAAAACCTCTCTTGTTTCATAAGATCCTTTAGGTCTATAAAATTTTATTTTCAAAGGTTTATCTATATTCCCATATAACAAATTCAACACCCTTTTTGTCAACCCCAAAACCACCGATGTCCAGCATGCAACAACCCAAAGATTATCAAAATTCTTATAAAGCATATCTTTAAAAGTATTCCACAAATACTCATCCCTAGTATTCGAACACAACCAAACTTGTAAAAAAGTTTTTAAAGCTTTATAACTTAATAAATCCAAAATCCTACTATTATTCAATACCTCCTCCGTCATTTTTAACTGTAATTTCAACAAACACATCCAAGTTTCCAATTCTAATTTCTGTGTTCTTATAAATTCTCCAATAATCGTCAATATCTCCGTACATATTTCCACTTGTTTTAAAGAATCCTTTTGTCTAGAAAAAGCTATAGAAAAATGACCAAGGATTTCTCTTTGATAAAACCCTAAATTCATTTGTAAAAACCCAGGTGCTGATGTTGGGTTTAATAGCCAATTGCCATATATAGTAATTGATAACATGATTGTATTAAAATATTTCCTTGGAGCTAAATTGAAAGAATATCCAATACATTCCATAGCCCAACTTAAATGAAACTCAGTTCTAATACTTTGATTTCCTTGTTTTGAAAGACCTAAGACCAGACTTTCAGCAACTAAAGCTCTGGCTTCAGGATTATCAATCATGTCATTAAGGACATTAGAAGAAATTCTTTTCTTTATATAAGGCTCATCTGATTGTTGTTGAAATTCTTCAGGAGTAAAATTGGATAAGTACATTAATATTATTTACATGGACTACAAAAAATTCTATAAAGAAAAAGGGGTGATTGGAAGGGGGAATTTCGGAGTCGCTTCAATTGTTGTGGAAAAATCAACTGGAATTGAATATGTGGCTAAGAAAATTACCCAGGTTTCGTTGAATGAATATGAACTTAAGCAGTGTCAGCTTGAAGCGAAATTACTAGAATCACTTGATCATGAGCATATTGTCAAGTATAAGGAAACTTTTTCTGAGCCTGGGTTGATGATTATTATTATGGAGTATTGTAGGGGAGGGGATTTAAGTCAATTAATCCGCACACATATCCAGTGCAGAAGCTATTTTCCAGAAGCACAGATTCGTGAATGGATGCTTCAACTCTTATCAGCTCTTCAATATTTAGACTCAAAATACATAATACATCGAGATATAAAATCATCAAATATTTACCTCACTGAAACTGGAAAACTAAAACTTGGGGACTTTGGCATAGCAAAAGTTCTATCTTCAACATCTGATGTTGCAAAAACACTAGTTGGCACACCTTATTACCTTAGCCCTGAAGTCTGTGAAAATCGTCCATACTGCAGAAAAAGTGACATCTGGTCTTTAGGTGTACTTTTTTATGAACTCACAGCATTAAGACACCCTTTTGCCGGGACGAGTTTTTTAGCTTTAGTCATGAATATTCTAAAAGAAACTCCTCCAGAAATGCCAGGAAATTATTCAAATGAAATGAAGCAAATTATCATAACAATGCTTACAAAAGATATGAAAATAAGACCTTCAGCTAAAGATATTCTTAAAATGAAATATTTTACTAAAGATGAAGATAATGATGATTATTTTAATGAAGAAGATTATGAAGTTAGTGTATCAGAAGAAAGTAATAGTGAAGAAATTAAAAGTTTTGTTAATACAGATATGCTTGGGGTTAGTGGGATAAATCCACTTGATTTAGTTAATACGGAAAATTTTGGAAATTCTGATGTTTCTAATGATTTTAATTATGAATTTATACCAACTTTTACTCCTGATGTTCAGATAGATGGAGGGAATACTTTTTTAAGTAGTATTGCTATGAAAAAGAATGATAAAGTATGTGATAAAGGGAAAAAAGATGATGATGAAGATGAATATGAGGATGATTTTGATAGTGTAAGGGATATTTAGGAATCATCTAGTGATCAACCTTATGATGATGATTTTGATGAAGCTAATCATCAGTTTGTTGATGATGGTAGAAAATTAAAAGATGAGAGGAATGAAGGATTTAGAGTGAGGGAGAAAGGGAAAATGTATTAATTGCATTAGGATTATTTTTTTGGTTGTGTCACACTTTTATTTTTTGTTTATAATTATTAAGTTACTCCCTTTGTTATTTTATCAATTCTGTTTGTTTTTCAGTGTTTTGGTATTTCTTGAATAGATTGTGAGTAGGCTTCATTTTTCTTGCACAAGTTTGTATTGATAGTATTTTTCTAGTTTATGTGAAATTAATAGTTATTAAGATTAATATAATTTTTTATAACTTTTAGGTTCTAGTCATATTATGTTAGCTATACTCCATAAATCTATAAAAACCTAGTAAAATAATCAAAAAAATTATTAAAAACTTATAAAATATTTATATAAGAGATCATCTGTTTACCTCTAACTTCATCATAAACATTCATACTGCCTAAATTAATATTCTAAATAGTCAAAAAGCAATAAGCATTACTAAACACTCTACATCTCAGCTTTGATCTGCTAAACATTATATACCCTCACTTTTTATTTTTTAAATTATCTCCTTAGTTACTCCCAATTAAATTTAAACCTTCTGTACATTCATAATCTCACCTTTTGTCTCCAAACTAAATACTCATCATAAAAATTGAATAATGTATCATTATAAAAAATCGTATCCAAAACATATCCCTAACACCTCATTCAACTCACTTTTCCATCTAAAAAGCTTCACCCAAATTTCCTATTAAAACCCACAACTTTCAAAATTCCATAAAATCTCTAATATTTTAAAGTAAAACCTAATATGGCCGATAGATCATTATCCCCTTCACCCAACAAATCTCATCATCTCGAAAGAGGAGTTTTTTCTTCGATTTCCACTATATCCTTATACAAAAACGTTATTGAAGAAAGAAAACAACTTCAATCAAATTCTTTAATAAACATCAAAATGACTCAACCCAAAACCCCAATACGAACAAGACTTTTGCCTTCACCAAAAATTGTTGATAGGTCAAAATCCCCAGAGGTTAAACATCCATATAAAAATGATGATGAAAACTCAAAGCTTCAAGAATCTATTAAGAAACTTCAACAGCAACTAATGAAAGAAAAAAGAAATAATGAAAGACTTGAAGAGCAAATAAAGGAAATTACAGCTAAATGGAAATCTGAAGTTACTAATTCAGAGAAAAATGTGGATAAAGTGCAAAAAAACTATAATGCTTTAAAGGCGAATATGACTAGTTTGACTATAGAAAAAGATTCTTTACAAGAAAAATATAAGAAAACATCAAGTTTGCTTGTCACATATCAGGAAGAGTTGAAGTCTTTAATTAACTGTATTGTATTAGAAATATCACAGTTTATATCGAATGTGACTGAAAATTATAAAGAAAAAGTACTGAAACATCTTAGAAGCACAATGAATAAACTTAAAACTGATTTGAAACCTATTATTATTGAAGTAGAAAAATGGAAATGTGGACAAGATGAGGAAGAAGATTTTGAATATAAAGATGATATCGTTTTTTCTGTAGAGGATTATGATAATGAACAGAGATCTGATAGTTTAGCTTCAACAAGAGGGTTTAATACAAATTTTCTTGAGGAAATTCAAAGCGCTGTTGCCCTTTATGATTTTGAAAAAGAACGTGAGGAGGATGTTAAGTTTAAACGTGGAGATATTATTGAAATACTTGAAAAAAATGAATCGGGCTGGTGGATTGGCCGAGTTAATAACAAAATCGGTACTTTTCCTTTTAATTTTGTTAATATTATTTAGTGTGATTTTATTTGTTTTTTACATTTTGTATTTGTATAAAACTGAAATTAGTAAGGAATTTTGGATTGCATTTGTTATTTTGTATAATGATATGATGTCGTGGATTATATGTTTTTTATATGTTGAAAGGCTGTTTGGGTTTTAATGGAATTTAGACTAAAGTTTAAAGTAATAATTTTATATTTTTGATAATTAGATTAGAAATTTTCTTATAAAAAGCAGATTTTGGAATTCACTAACTCTTTTTAAAATTATGAGTTGAATTTTATACCTGGAAATTAGTCAAAAGATTATTTTTTCACTATATGGTGATATTTATAATATGTTATTAGATTTCTCAGTTTAAAATATTAAATTCTTCAAAATAAAGTTTGTAGTTAGATAATAATAGAATTGATTAGTTTTTTAAATGCACAAGAAGGTACTCATTATATAATTTATATTTTCATATATCTTTAATTAAAGGTATAATGCTATACTTAGATGATAAAAAAAATTAAAAAAATAGACTTTGCAATCCTTAACCAAATGCATTTTTCTTTAAAATAAAAACAATACTTAAAGTTAATAACTTCAATTAAAATAATAAATAAAATCTTCAATCAATAATTAATTACTCCTAACTGTCCACTACTAAACTGTTCAAAAGCTTTAGCATACCTATAAAGTTTAGTCATCATAAAAATCATAAAACTCTGTATTAAAAGCACCATGCTCACAGCAATAACTCCTTCCATAATATACCTTCTTATATCCAAATGTTTATTTTCTCTTAAAGCATCATCATAATCATACCCTGATCCATCTTCATCAAAATCTTCATAAAATCCATCTTCACTCACTTTTCTATCAAATCCATTATCATCATCTAAATCATGATATGTTAATCCTCTTTGTTTCATCATTTTATATATACTCTTTCGGATTTTTATTTTTCTATGTGTGACAAATGTTATAAACACGCATAAAACCATAGTAATTGTTATGATGAATTCTAATGCATATAAAATTGATTCTGTATCTTTATGTAATATAGCCTGATGACAAAAGTATGCTCCAAGTAGAACAAGTAAAAATAAAAATATTCTGATGAAAAAAAGGTACTGATTTGGCCCACGTCTGTTGCTGTTTTCGATAGGCTGGGCTATAGTTGCACCCCAATAAATCTGATAAACTATTATGATTGCAATATACCCATACAAGCATAATTGGCAAAATTTAGACCAATTATCTAAGGAATCTTTCAATATCTGGAAGTTTGAAGTAGTGGAAGGTTCGGTAACTGGAAAAGAAAAAGTAGATAATGATGTATATTCGGTGTTCTGAATATTATTAGGACTATCACATTGCATATGATTAGAAGAATCTGAAATTATAACCACTTCTGCTTCTTGTGGAGAGTCTAATCTTAGTTTGGGTTCCGAATCCATTTTTATATAAATCAATCATCTGTTTGAGTTGAATAATATAAGTTAGATAAACTAATGATTAGAAAAAATATTATTTGTATGCTTTAAGGTAAAATAGTTTATGAGATGGTTAAATTAATAGTTTATCGTAGTGAAAAAGTTTATATGTATGATAAAGTTGAATAATAGTTTATATGGAAAAAAAAATTAATTGTCGAGTTTTTCCATTATGTCTAAAACTTTTATTGTTTACTGATTTATTAGTCAAGGATTTATAGAAAATATGTTTATAATATTTTATAAATTTTATCTAATATACATTGAATCATGTTCTCTCTAAAATAAATTATAATGGCATAAGAGATTATAGTGAAAACTTACATTCTTAGTTATGCTTAAAGAATAACAATAAGAATTATTATTTAATATTGTGAAAAATGAATGAGTATTTTATAATACATATATAGATAATTGAAAATATAAGATTGAAAGAAAATAATTATAATTTAAATGTGTGTAGCATCATATTAAAATATATGTTTATTATATATAAAAAGCATATATATATGAAATAGCAGAGAGTAATCATGCAATAAAATTTATAGTCTTATATTATTAATAAAGCACAGAAATTTTATTTTATGCATTTCAGCTTGCACTAATTATTTTACCTATTTGAATTACTTTAATATATTAATCTTGACTAATAATCAGAAATTTTAGTTTTCAAGTGATATTAATTTAAAATTTTAGTATGCTGTGTGTTAGTTTTATGCTTCAATTCAAATTAATTATCAGCAATTGAGCTATTATAAACATCATAAAATTTATAATTGTAAGTTTTTTTTTATAGTAACTAAAATCTTATAAAATAGTAACTTCTTATTTCTAATTTATAGGAATTAGTAAAAACATAAGTTCGTAATTTTCTATTATAATCTTTAATTTCTCAATTTTCACAAGGTAGCCTATGTCCAGTAACTTAAAAACACGTAATTTATATTATAATAAAAAGTGATTTTCAAGTAATTTACTAATCAAAATATTTCTATCAATTTAGTTATCATCACATAATTTAGCCTAGAAAAACAAAAAATATCCTGCTTAATAAATACTTTTTACTTCNATAAAAAGTGATTTTCAAGTAATTTACTAATCAAAATATTTCTATCAATTTAGTTATCATCACATAATTTAGCCTAGAAAAACAAAAAATATCCTAAAAAGTCTAAAATCTTTCTAAATACCATCAATCAAAATGGAAATAAATATCGTTAAATGTTATTTGAATCCAAGACCCAAAAACTATCAACACCCAATAAGTCTTCAAGCGACAAAGGTATTTTTTTTCAATCCCCAAACAGGAAAATCTATCATACACAAAGTATGCACGACTTTGACAAGTTAACTAAAGACTTAAAAGAAACATCAATGAGTCCAAGATATCGTTCACCAACACATAGCCAACTAAACTTTGAAAGTTCAGATTCAGCGGTATTATGCCCAACATGTGAAAAGCGGACAAATGACACTGAAATGCAAACTTATCATGAAAGTCCTCCAAAAATCAGACCATCTCATCATAATGTAGTATGTGAAGACTGCTCAGATGGAAGTTTTTCAAAAGTCTTAAAAGTTATATATTTAAACGAAGGAGACCAGCAGGCTAAAAAAACTGAAAAAACTAAGATTATAGAATCTGTTGGGAATCTTGGCGAGAATAATAAATTCCCTGTTTTTGGTTCGGGGAAAACAGTACAAGTTCATTATCAGGAAATTTTTCCACCACCTAAACAAGAACTTACATCTTTAATCCCAGAACATAAAAGAGAAAATGGGACTTTACCTTATAGCCTTAAAGAAGAAGAAAGAAAAAGAGTTGCGATAAGAAGAGCTGAATATGCTAATAGGATTAAAGGAGTTGCTAAGACTATTATCACCACAATCAACTCAGATTCAGATAGGGCTATGAGAACTCAAGGACATGGTTTTTATAAAGATGAGGAAGTTTTTGAAGAAAATGAAGAAAATTTGTATAACACTTTTACTAAAACTTCTGAGCCAATAGGAGCAGGACATAAGAAAAAAAAATCTTGTCATATTTTTGATGAACCTAAAAAGGATTATTTTAAATGCACTGGTGGTGTTTCAAAATCTTCAGTTAAACACAAAATATTATCTAAATTTGCAGAAAAAAACTTTAACTTGTTTTTAGATGAGGAAGAGTATTTGAAAAATAATGATAATGATGAATATGAAGGATCGAGACCTAAAAAACCTGATCTTCCATTAAGTAATGAAATTAGTTCAGGTTCTAATCAAAGTGAGGAAAGTAGTAGAGAAATACCAAAGTCTCCTCATAATACGGCGATAGAGGAAGGGAAAAATGATAAAGAAAGTTTTGATGATGAAAAATATTCAGATACTCAATTAAGTGGAAGAAATGAAGATGTGGATATTGAAGAAAACACTAAGAGTATTGAAAATCCTAATATAATATTGAAGGATAAAAATATTAATGATGAAGAGTTAGAAAAACTTAAGTGCGAATTTGATGAGGAAAAATGCTTTGAAAATTTGAGTCAAAAATTTGACAATGAACTCAGACATGATAATTCATCTTTAAATATGCAACACCTTGATGAGTGTGGGGAAAGGAGCCCGCTAGCGGGCTCAAATAAAAAAAACCCCTATGAAAATGTTATTCATCCAGATGAAACAAAAGCATCATTTAACACAACAATTTCTCATGAAGTCTCCGAAGAAAATCAGAAAACCATCGAAAATTATGATTTCCCTTCCAAAACAAATACTCAGGATTATCAAAAAGAAAATCCTGAAACACAGTTAAAAACTTCTAATGAAGCTTTAAACACACATTATATCAAACCAGAATTAGAAAACCCAAGCCCTATTTCAGATACCCTACTTAATTCTGAATATTCAAAAACAGTCTTATCAAACACTTCAGAAAACCATATCCAACATAATAACATACTAACCGAAGACCAAACTTCAAAAAATACTCTTATATCAACAGATAATCTTCAAAAAACCAACATAAATAAAAAAGATCATCAAGTTAAAACAAACACTACAAAAGAAGTGAATGAAAAATATGATTTACCTTCTAAACAGTCAGAAGAAAACCTTAAACCCAATAAATCATCTTGCGCATTAGACCCAGAAAAAATCAACATGCTTTTTTTAATCCTAACAGACCCACAAGTTGTGAAAGGGTTAAAAATTCTTGGGGGTTTTGCTGACTATTTAGAAAAAAACGGTAAAGAAATCTTAGATTTGAAATTTTAGTTATAATTTTTACTATATTGATAAAACACTTTAATAATCTGCACACTTTTATTTATAGTTCATATAAAATATAACTCTATAAAAGACTATCTAATCTCAATTCCTATTTAAAATAAAAAAACCCCATATCTCAATAATCTTGAACATAAAACCCATTATCCTTAAACCCTCTATACAAATTCCAACATCAAAAAAAAAAATTTCATAATACTATTTAAATATCTCTAGATTGCTTCTTTTTTTCCTCTAACTCTTTCCTCGAATTATCTCCATCTCCACTTCTAACTATCTGTTTATTCTAAATATCCCTTACATAATTAAAAATTGTCCAATCAAAAATATAATCATACTGATAATTTTCTCTAAAAAACAAATCCTTCAGCATCCGTTTCAAATAAGAATAATCAGGTCTTTCTTCAAATCTCAAATTTTTACAATAATTCATATACGTAGCAATTTCTGGAGGAAACCCATTACACAGAACTGCAGTTGAAGTATCTAATTTGCACTGCATTATCCGATCATATTTTTCTTTACGATTTTGTGCTCTAAGTCCTTGCCAAGGTAATGATCCTCTTAAAAAGTATAACAAAACATATCCTAATCCTTCTAAATCATCCCTACGTGACTGTTCAATACCTAAATGAGTATTTAATGATGCATAACGAGCAGTTCCAGTTAAATTCTTACCTTCTCTATATGGAATATGTTGTTGAGTACGAGAATCACGATATTTTTTAGCAAGACCGAAATCAATGACAAATACTTGATTTGCTTTTTTCCCTAAACCCATTAGAAAGTTATCTGGCTTGATATCTCTATGTAGGAAATTCTTAGCATGAATAAACTCAACCCTTGAGATCATTTGGTCTGCTAACATAAGCACGGTTTTTAACGAAAATTTCCTTGAGCATAATGTGAAAAGATCTTCAAGTGAAGAACCCATTAAGTCCATGATCATTATATTGAAATCCCCTTCGACGGTAAAACCATAAACACTTGGTATACCCAATCCTCCTGATAGTGTTTGATAGATTTTTGACTCGTATAAAAGCTGTGGATGACGACTTCTCACAGTTTCGAATTTGATCGCAACTTCTTCATTGGTCTGAGAATTAACACCCACATGTATCTGCCCGAAAGACCCTGATCCGATTTTATTCCCTATTGTATACTTCCCACAGACAGTTCCTCCAACATTTACTACTGGGGTGAGCATGATTTATTGAATATTTACTAATAAACTTCGCATGTGCAGATATTTCTTTTCATATCATCTTGGCTTTGAGGTTTTTTCTCATCAGCAGTCGGGACGATATTTTTAAACATAATCGCATGAGTCAAGCTAACTTTCATTAAGCAAAGCTTACATAAAGATTCTTTGATCATTTTTATTGGAACATTATTTGAAGCTGTTTTTTTTAGTTCATCTAATGCTGATTGCTTATCACTTTGTTCACCTTCTAATGTTTGGACTTCAACTTTTAATGCCCCTAAGGTTTTATTTGCCCTGTCTAGTTTAATACTAGCTTTACCTTCTGTGATCTGAGTGACTTCTAATTGCATTTTTATTTCTCTATATTCAGCTTCGATTTCTGCTAATAATAAACGTTGTTTTTCTAGTTTTTCTTTCATTTCTTCTTGTTCAACAGAGAATTTAGTTTGGTTTTCTTTATATTCATTTTCAAGCTTGCGGATTTTTGACCCAAGTTTGCTTACTTCTCTTGTTTTAGACACCCGGTCTTCTTGTAAAACCCGAATTTCTTGAAAAAGGTTTTCTTTGAATTCTAAGGTTTTACTTTCTTTTTCAGCTCGGATTTTATCATCTCTACAGAAGTCACAGATTCGTTGTGACTCTTCACCGGCAACTTCAGAGGAATGTTCTTTACAAACAGCTTGGGAACAAGATGAGCAGGCGAATTTATTAACAGAAATTAGTTTGAAATTACACCCACCGACTCGGCAGGTGTCTTTAGAGTCGAGCATTGCTGAAAAAAATTTTGTTGACTTTTGGCTGAAGGCTGCAAGTTTGGACTCTTTATTTTCGGAATCACTCTTGAAAAAAGTGGCAAATTTACTCATTTTTATTAGAGAAAATAGTTTTTGGATTGTAAGAAGGGTATTGAAGTTAGGGATGCTTTTTAAGTTAAGGTTTTGTTTGGGGTTTTAGTTTTAGGATTGAATTTATAAAGATTTTTATGTAGAATGGAGAGTTGATAGTGTGGGTTTTGGCTGAGAAAATATAGGATTTATAGGTTTTGGGTTTTAATAAGTGTGATTAGAGTTTTTATGAAAGTAAAAAGTATAGGAAATTTTGGAAAGGTTTAGGTTTTTGTGATAAGATAGTTTTAGGAAATTGTTTGGTTTATGGTTTTTTTAATTGTGTGTTGGTTATGATTCTTGCATGTTGTAAAGAAAAAATGTTCTTTGTGTTAGTTTTTATGTGTGTTTCAATTTGCGTTAAATATTTTTTTAATTGCCTAAGTATCGTTGCCCCTTATAGATTTAATTGAATTCTTCAATCATCAATTTAATTATTTGCATTAAGCATATTCGCAATCATATAAAAAGCTCCTTTAGCATCTGCACACATCTTATCCCCACCCATTCCTTACCTAATACACTTTCTAATCCCTCTACAACTTGTCATTGTTTTCAGTACCACAAGAAAATCCTTCTCCTAACCCAACCAAAAACCCTCCTAACTATCTAAACCAAAGTAAAAAAGTCATTTATAATAAAAATGGAAACTTTGGAATCCTTCAACAATCAATGGAAACAAAGAGAAAGCAAAGTTTACTCCCACAAAGCTGAATCTTATGCAAAAGAAATGAAAGAACTAACAACAATACCAAAAATAGACCCATTATCACGAAAAGTTGCAGACCTAGTAACCCAACGCGAGCTTGAAATTCTAGGCATAACAACCACAGAAATTTCTCATAAAAAGACTTTAAGTTCACAAAAAAGCCCTCGTAGTTTCAAGTCAGTAAAAAATAAAATTTCAGCTGATTTCCGAAGTAAAAACTTATCATCAATAGAATCTCAATCAAAACCTAATCACAAAGCGAAATTCTCATCAGATCCTCAAATTGACCAAGAAGGACACATACAAAATAAAGAACCCTTAACAAAAATAGTCCTAAACGACTTGATATCTCATGAAAATGATAGATCCCAAAAAATACAAACACCGAAAATCAAGATATCCCCAAATGATTTAGGGAAAATTACAGAACATGCAGAGAAAATACAGGAAAATAAGAAAAAACATGAAGACATGCTTGATAATGTTGAAAATATAAAAGCTTTTAAAGAAGAATTGCATAGAGATTACCCAGAACTTGGCTTAGACAACTCAGTTGTTGAGTCTAGTTTCCACACAAATGAACTTAATGAACTAGAACAAGCATGTAAAGATGATGTTACAGAAAACATAAAAAACATCCAATCTAAAGCTCCAGAAGACAAAAATCAAAACTTACAAAAAGACAAAAATCTTATAATAACCACAACCGAAGAAGAGAAAAAAAACAATTCTCTTCAAGAAACCAAGAGGAAAAATATCGAAAAGTTTTCTAATCCTTTTGACTATAGTACTCCATTTAATGAAAAAAATACTGAGAAAAAAATTTCAAGACTGAGTCTTGATTTAAATACCCCTTCTCTAACCGAAAACCAAAACTATGAGCATAGCAAAAAAATGAGTTCACCTAAAGATACGATAATTTTTTCAGGTATAAGTAAAACTGAACGATCTCCAACAAATTATGGGTCTAAATTCCAGTGGAATTCTTGTATTACAGATGCTCCTTCAAAAGAATTTGCAAGTCTTTTTAACTCATGTCATAAAGCTTCATTTTTACACTCACCACAAGAACTTATTTCATGTAAAATACCTCGTTGTCATATAAACTTAGTGAATTGTAAATCTTCACCTATTTATCATAATGTTAGATTGGAAAAACAGTCAAAGGTTAAATGTAATGGTGGGTTAGCACAAGTAGATTCATTGAGAAGGTTATTGCTTAAACCTTTAGATGATGATTCTGATAAAAAACCTAAAGATTTTTATGAGAAAAACTTAGCTTGGGTTAATAAAAAGGATGTTAAGACTAAGAAGTTTAGGGAAAGTATGACTGAAAAAGAGTTCCAGGATTGCACTTTTAATCCATTTGTGTTGAAGGATAGCGAAAAAAAACCAAGGAAAAGCATGGACTTGAGAACGAATACTTGGAAGTCGAAATCAAGTTTTGATATAGACTTAGAAGTTAAATCTCACAAGCGGGTAGTTACAGAAATTACTCCACGGAAATCAGATAATCTTATTATCTACTCAGCCCTATCTCCTACTGAATCAAAAGTAGGCTTTAGTGAAGGCTGTGCTGTGGAGAAGCTGATAGAAAGAGCAAAACCTATGGTGAATTACCAAAGCATAAACTTCTTAAATTAATTCAAATATGGCTAATAAGCAGCAGAATATTCGCAGACAGGTTCAAACACATGCAGGGAAAACTCTAACTCAGAAACAAAATAACAAACTTCCAGACTATTTGGTAAAATATATACAGGTTGATGATTTGAGAGCAGCAGTTTCTATATATGAAACAGAAGATCAGCCAGGGATGATCCAAATGAATTATGTCAGAGGCATATTATGGAATTTTGGTTTTTGGCGATTAACCAGCAAAGATTTCGAAAAAGAACTTATAAGTCATAGCATTGACACAAAAAGAACCTATCTAGATTGGAATGAACTCTTAGAAATCGTGACTAAAAGATACTACTCAGGCGGGCGCGAACAAGAAATAAAAGATACGTTCAAGATTTTTGATCGTCGAGACCGGGGTTCAACATCTGTAGCAGATATAAAATCAGCACTTCAAAGCAAACTTGAAGTTCCAGTAACCGAAAACGAAGTAAATGAAATGTTTGAAATGGCAGGTTTAGACCCATCAAATCCAATAACATTGACTGATTTCATGAACATGTAAAATTTATTTAGCATGAAAAGTTTCTAATATTTTTAATTTTTTTTTATCGTATATTATGTTTATTATCCTTCATGGGATTTTTGATCTCTAAAAGTTTTAGCTGTAATACTTAAGATCAATGAAATTAAAACTAAAACTGAATTGAATTCTTTTCTAGGAAAAACATGTCCTGTTGCTTCTGTTATTAGATCTGGAATAGGGATGAATAATATCCAAACTAGAGCTTTACCATAAATAAATCCAAGCCAGAGTTTTTTAGGTTTTTCAGATAGTATTTGAGATGGATTGAGGAGGATTATGTTGATAACACCAGAAATTAGAAGTGCTAGGCCGAAAGTTATGTAAGCAATCATGTAGATGGATTCATCACGGCCTGACCATATGACGTCAGATACTGAGTTGCCGATAAGGAAACATCCGGATGTGATGTGGATAAATCGGAAAATCCCTGAGGTTATGTCTTTTAAGATCATTTATTAGATAAATACAGGTTTTTATTTTTGGGAATTGTGTGAGTGTAAAAAATGCTTAATTTTTTTTAAAGGATTTTGATATGCATTTACGATTATATAATTTTATTATATATTTACTTATGATCTAAATATTATCACTATACACAAATACATCAAATACTTTCATGCCCTTTTCAATCATAAAATTCTAATACACTTTCTCTAATTCTCCAAAAACACATTCAAAAACTAAGCATTTTTTATTAATTCACCTCTTTTATTCTAATCTAAACTCCTACCCAGCACCTTCAATAATTTCTTATTAAAATTTTCAATAACTTTTTCTCATAAAACATCAAATATAAATTTTACCCTATTCTTTTACTGAATTCAAAATTGTCTATCAACTTCAATTACCTAAGCTTTAAAACTCAATTTAAACCTATTAATTAATAGTATATATATATATTTTTTGTATTTTGTTTACAAAATATGTTAACAGCTTTCAGAAGGAATAATCAAACTCTGAGTTTTCGATTTAATAGTCATATTCCCAGTAAGAAAAGCTAATTCAATATTAGTAAACGTACTATTAAAACTTGATGGTGGCTGAGGTGATGTATCTGTGTATTTACGTACTTCTTCTTCTGTATAAATGCTTATATCATCAAAAGAATGTGGCTTAACTTCAATAAGCCTTTCTGGATATAATATGAACTCATTTTGTATTGATCTGTTCTCACAACAACCCATGTTCTTATAATAATAAACATAATATGCTGGTTTAATAAATATATTTTTATCATAAATAATATAAATCAACTATTATACTGTGACAAATAATAAGAATTATATCTGATTGTAAGCATCCAAAAGCCAAAACTGCAAATATTATAAATTTGATATTATGTTTTTTTATTTTCTTAGGTAAAATTTTATTGTATCAAATATATGAAAATTATCTAGCGGTAATGATAAATAAAGTTTCTTGCAAAGCTAGTAAGCCAAGGTCTGAAATGAAAATTTTAATAATAAGGTAAAGAACATGTATAGATAAAAATGCATATCTAAGTATTTATATATAATAATAAAATATAGGGTTTTAGAAATATCATTAACAGAAACTATTAAATGCCTGAACTTTTAAGTATGCTTAAAATAAATACAATTTTTATAGTTAATATTCCCATTTTTTATAAAATTAATTTAAAAGTTTTATTGTATGAATCAACTGGGTTTAATTTATATAGATAATAATATCTTAGTAGTAATTATTACGTTTTGATTATAAACTTGTTTATTAAATTCAATATTTTATGACAATTGATTTTTATATACTTTTTTGATAGTATTGTTATTTTATTAGAAATAACATCAATATATACAAATGAATAAAAGGTATTCTTAGATAGGATGCACATCTAAGACATATAATAAAATATATAAGATAAATGACAAATTTATAAGGATTAAATTATATAAAGCCTGATTTAATATTCAATGAATATTGCTTATATTTATTCAAAAGAATACTTTTAAACATTATAGATAGAAAAAATATTATGGATAGTACAAGGTTTAAATACGATAATCACAGCAAATTAAGTAGAGATTTGAACGAAAGCTATAGACCTTATAAAAGCCTGAAAACAAAAAGCAATAACAAAGTAAAACGTTTTATGGACACAAACGATACTGTATTGCCAGAGTCAAAAAACTATAATGCTGATCTAAAGAAAAGAGTTATTAGTGTTAAATTAAGAAAGTCTATTAAAAAGACTTTGCTCTTAAGCTCAGAAAATCCTAGTCGTTATAACAGTCCTTTACGCGTATGTTCAAAATATTCTTTTGTCTCCAAGCCCGAAATTAAACTACCCAGTATTCCAGGACCTGGCTATTATGATCCGAAACTTATAAAACCCAATGTAAAAAAGGTTTTTTTTGGAACAGAACCTCGCAAAGACAACTTTATAGATCACGAGCAGTCACTAAATCCATCACCATGCGAATATACAATAAAATCTAGATCAAGTTCACCAAAGTGGAAGTTTGGCAGTGAGTCAAGAACAAAAGAACTCGATATTTCTAAACTTAATATCTATGATGCTCTTCTGCAAATTCGCCTTAAAAAGCATCTCATTCCATATTAAAATACTTAATCCTTCAAGATTTTTACTAACATAAGCTTATAAAAATGTATCATGGACTTTATAATCATTTTATTCCAACCTACAAAACCTCCTCAAACACTTTTGGTAACAGCAGCATCTATACAAATACATCTAATAAAATACGTTCTTCAAGTAATTCTAGTAGATCCAATTATTATAGCACAAATTTTAGTATCCCCAAAGAAGACTCCAAATCGCGTCTAGATCATTATAAAGAAGACAGAAATCCTATAAAAATCCTCCCTAGATCAGAAGTTAAAAAAGATATAAAAACCTCAGAAAATCGGGCCAGTAAAGGTATTGTTGGTTTTAGAAACATAGGTAACACCTGTTATATGAATAGTATTTTACAATGCTTAATAAGACTTACTCCATTACGTGATTCTATGCTTAAAATCGAAAAATCAGACATTTGCCCTTTGTCTAAACTTAAAGGCAAGCTTGCATTATCATTTAAAAATTTAATTGATGAAGTTAGATCAAGTAACAATTTCACAGCAGTAACCCCATATGAAATCAAAAGTTGTATGGGGAATTTCGCTAGACAATTTAGTGGATGTGAGCAACAAGACTCAGCAGAGTTCCTAAGGTGTTTTTTAGAAGCTCTAAGTCTAGATTTAAATCGAGTTGCTAATAAAACAAGATATAATGAAATGACAGGGAATACAAAAGAACCTATGAATGCTATAGCCGATCGATGGTGGATATATTCTTTAAGTCGTGAGAACTCTTTAGTCACAGATTGTTTTCAAGGTCAATTATCATCAATTATAACATGCAATAACTGTGGTTATGGATCAGTATCTTGTGATTGTTTTATAAGTTTAAATCTCCCAAGTCCTGAGTCATCATTTAGAACAGCTACTTTAGATGAATGTTTGAGTTTATATTTTCAGAATACTCCACTGCCATCATCGTATAAATGTGAAAAATGTAAGAATTCAGGACATTGCAAACAAAAATTTTCCTTGTATAGACTTCCGAAAATTATGATTTTCCAGCTTAAAAGGTTTCAAGTTACTGGGTTTAATAAACAAAGGTTGAATACTGAAATTTCTTTCCCTGAAGAATTGAGTTTGGATAAGTTTAAGTATGAACGAAATGAGAAAGAAATTAAGTATGTCTTATATGGAATAAGTCATCATATGGGTTCACTTAATTCTGGACATTATATAGCTAATTGTAAAGAAGATGGGGGCTGGTATTGTTTTGATGATTCTAGAGTTTGTTCGATTGAAATGCCTTTAAGGTCGACATCTGCTTATATTTTATTTTATGTAGCTAATTTCTAATTCTGATGAAGCAATTTATTCCTATTATAAATACATTTTAAAAAAATCATCAGTGATTTCTATATAAAAAAATAAAAACTTCGCTAAAAACATAAAAAAAACTAAGAATTTCTCATATTTAATAACAAAAATATGAATAGTGTATTCAAAATCATGATCGCAACAGACAATCACCTTGGCTATATGGAAAAAGACCCAATTCGTAAAAACGATTCTTTCAATACAGTAGAAGAAGTGTTTATCCAAACACATAAACTAAACTGTGACTTCCTTCTTCTTGGCGGGGATTTATTTCACGAAAGTAGCCCTAGTAAAGATACTCTTCACAGGACTTTAAACATGTTTGCAAAGTACGTTATAGGCCAAAAGCCAATACAATTTGAAACTTTAACCCAATTAGAAAGAATGAATTACTTAAACCAATTTATAAAAATTAGTTTGCCAGTGTTTATTGTACATGGAAACCATGATGACCCATCAGCAGAAACTGGAGTATCTGCTTTAAATATAATGCAAAGTGCAAATTATTTAAATTATATATCAGGAATATATGAAAGTGATGTGCTAAAATTAAACCCAATAGTACTTAAAAAACAAGATACAAAAATCGCGATTTATGGTATTGGGAATATGAAAGAAGATAAATTGAATCAAATGCTAATAGGAGGTAAGATAATATTTGAAAAGCCTGAAAACTGTAGAGATTATGTTTTTATATTAGTCGTTCATCAGAATCGATTTAAAGGAAGTGGGCAAGGTCCATCAGCTAAGAATTGTATTATGGATTGGGCTTTTCCTGAATTTTTTGATTTAATTGTATGGGGACATGAGCATGATTGTTATACAGTTCCTAGAACTACTGAGAATAGAGGATATGTGATTTATCAACCTGGGTCTTCTGTGGCTACATCGCTTACTGATGGTGAAGCTCGAGAAAAACATATGTTTTTACTTGAAATACGAAGAGTTGCTTATAAAGTTACCCCGATTCCTTTTAAAACAACAAGAAAAGTGTTGTTTAAAAGTCTTGAACTTGCTGATCTTTGTCAAGATACTGCTCAAGCTGAGATTATGGTTGAAAAGATATTTGAAGAACTAATAGAAAACTCAAGAGAAGATATTGAAAAAGGCTTTTTCCCTTTAGTTAGAATCAAAATTGAAGCAACAGGTTTTGAAGGATTTCGTGGATTTTTAATTAATTCGAAGATCAATCAGAAAACTGCAAATAAAGATGTGATTTGTGTATGGAAAAGAATTACTAGAGAAACAAATGATAAAGAGAATATACAAATTAGTGGCACTGGACCTTTTGATGATATTATGAAAATTTTTGATGATAATTTGGAGGATAATCAGCAAATATTTAAGATTTATAATACAAAACAATTTATGAGGAGTGTTGTGGATTTTACTAGTAAAGGTGATTTGAAAAGCATGGAAGAGTATTTTAATGTTAAAGCAGAAATGGCTTTGCAGAAGATTGTGACTAGTGTTGGGGCGTTTGATGAGGCTGTTATTAAAAAGAAAATTGATGAGCTTGATATAAGTGAAGATGAACCAAGTTATAAAAGGAAAACTGGAGAAGGAAGATCTGAAAAGAAAATTAAAACTTTATAATAATAGGATTTGTTTATGTAGTAATTAGATTTATAATATAGATTTTGGTAATATAAATCAGTGGTAGAAATTTAGCAAAAGTTTAATCTTTTTGGCTTTTTTATTCAACAATTATATAATTGCTTTTGCTGTCTATGACAAAGTTTTTGTTATAATCATAAATTTGTCTGATAAAAGCTTTTAATTTTTATTAGAATTATCGCTTAATTTAAAGTTCATGTACAAGAAAGTATGCAATTTCCCATAAAATTGCAAAACATATCATAATAAACGCATCACCATAAGTTAATAATATCAAAATTTTCCTTTCTATTTATTCATTCATAATATCAAACTAAAAGTTAACTCCACATAAAAGATTATTCAAACAGAAAATTTTCTTAGCAAATACCAGCAGTTTTAAAACCTCAATGCTTATAATATTTTTTACTATTTATTAAATATTTCATCTTCAAAAATTATCTTCACCTCTCAGATTATCTCCTAAACATTCTTTAACAGCATATTCTAAAAAACTAACACTAAACATTTTTAGCTAATAAATAATAAGATTCAAGTTCTCTGTTAGTAGGTCTATGATTAACTTTCTTATTGAAAATAAAGTCAAACCTCCCAGGTTGATAAATTTCTATAAGATCTTTAGTCACCTCACTAACATTAATTTTCCCAGGTTCACCACTACTTTCCATCTTATTAGCAATTTCTACATCAGGTCCATAAATATCATATCTAACAATATTCGTCCCTGTAATCCCAGCTATAACTTCCCCAGTATGCATACCAATCCTCATATTCAAATTGATTTTCTGTCTTTTATTAACTTTCTGTATTGCCTTAATCATATCCAAAGCTATCTCAACAATATTCACACATTCCTTAGCAATATCTCTTCTATCTCCATCTGTAAAACTTAATATAGCATAACAATCACCTATAGTATGTACCTTATAAACATTATGCCTAACACATAAATGATCGAAATTTGAAAACAGTTTACTTAACATACTTATAACTTCTATAGGTTCCTTACTTGCTGACCATGCAGTAAATCCACATATATCAGCATAAATAATAGTAACATCAAAATATCGATCTGTAGTCGTTATATCATGATGAAGATTTTTTAATACCTGAGTTGGGATAAGTTGATTTAAAAGTTTTTCAGTACTTTTTATTTCACTATAAGCGAATTTGTTTATATTAAATCTTTTTCTCTCTTGCAACTCTAAAAAAAGACTACAAAGTAATTCGAGTATATAAAACACTAAAAGCTTAAATACTAAAGATAGTTTTAATGACAAAGGATGATTACAGCTTTTAATAATAACAGCAAAAGTTATAAGGTCCATAGAAAATGCACCTAAAATATGCCCAAACATCAAACCACTTATATGGCTAGTTAGGGTAAAAATATACATTTTTTCTAAGATAATAGCAGAAAATATGTCATCATTAACTATTGTTACAGAAATTGAGCTAACAAAAGCTAATAAGGTCATAACACACATGACAAACCATGGATGTAAAGCGGATTTGTAGTTTTTTTCGAATTTCAATATGTTTATACCTAATATGATTATACATATAACCCTTGCACCTAATATAATCCCATATTTGTGACTTGAGGTATATATGAAAATTGCTATGAACACAATCGAGATTATGCTATAAATACTACTAAAAAGTATCATACCTAGTTTCAAATGCCTCCCGTTCATTGTTATCATTTCTATTCTGAATTCTTTTTGTATTTTGCTTTCGGAAAAACTACAAACTAACCATTGAATAGGACCAACATAGTCAATATCGTAAATACTTTCACCTATCATTGTTGTTTCATTTAGCTTTAGTTTTGCGGATTCTTGGTATGACCCAACACTTAAAATACTTGACCTTCTCCCATCTTTAGCATCGACAAATACTTCTTGCTCTTGTGGGGTTATTTCCATTACAGTTTTATCGAAAAAATAAAGGTCGGAAAATTTTTCTATTGTAGCGTATCTTCTATTAATATTTCTCTTCCCTGCTGAACTTATAATATAAGTATGTGTATTACCTTTGCCTTTCATATAAACATAATTTTCTTGTATTTTATATTTTTTCCCTGATAAATACTTATAAGTTTCATCACTAATCTGCATACAATCATATTTATCCAAAGTTGT
This sequence comes from Stentor coeruleus, assembly GCA_001970955.1. Classification (NCBI taxonomy): domain Eukaryota; phylum Ciliophora; class Heterotrichea; order Heterotrichida; family Stentoridae; genus Stentor; species Stentor coeruleus. The sequence goes on from MPUH01000566.1 coordinate 40,754, forward strand.
GCAAAGTCTACTAGCTGTATTTACCGTATCACCAACCAATGAAAATTGTGGTTTATGTTCTCCAACAACCCCAGCTATAACCGGCCCTGTTGTTATTCCAATTTTAACTTTGAGTTTTTCCCCGTTTTTAAGATGCACATTTTCAATTTTCTCTACAATTTCTAAAGCTAAATTTACACATCTTACAGCATGATGTTCTGATAATAAACTAGAAGGAAGATGTTCTTCACTATCTTTTAATCCTCCACAGACCATATAAGTTTTATTTACAGTTTCAATTTTAGTTACACCATGTTTATCACATAATTGATCAAGTAAGCCAAAAAACCTGTCTAATAATTCTAAGAGTTCATTTGGATTATGCATTGCACATATACGATCAAAATAACAGATATCACAAAATAATACTGTGACACTTGATTGAAAATCTGCTATATAACGAACTCCTTGTTTGACACGTTCTTTTACAAAACCTGGAAGGAGGTTGCCTAGAATTTCATGACCTTTTTGGTATTTATACTCAATATTTTTATGAAGGACAAAATCGAGTCGGTTGCATTTCTCACGTGTGTAGCCTATGAAAGTTACCATCAAATACAAGGGGATAAGAATTATTGTGTATTGGACTAGCATCCAGAATTTAGTCAGAGGAAGGATTATAAAAGTTTTTACTACCTGAGCAATTGTGAAAAAACCAAAAGGGAATATAAGCTCATAAGAGAATCCACTTGTAAACATACAAAATGTAGGGTACATAATAGCTGAAGAATGTGTTCCATCCAAGCCAAAAATCCCTTCAAATATAATTTTCCCTCCTAATATAACCGAACTAAACCCTATCAAAAATCTAGCCAAATACTTTTCAACTATTTCAAATCTTGAAAATATAATCCCAATAAGCCCAACTACAAACATAACTGCTCTATATACAATCTCACTACTCTGCCCACCATCAGCAATAAGTTCTAATATTGACCAAACTGCATAAAGTGTAGTTCCCACAATCAAAAGTTTCTTCAAAAAGTACACATTTTTTTCAATCAAACTTAAAGAATAACTTTTCTCAATATATGGAAATACAAATTTCAATGAGTATTTATGGAATTTATAAATTCTTTTTTTCCCAGTTGGATCAGTAACACTTTTAGTTTTTTTATCATAGATTTGTGGTAAATGTTTTCTATAATATTTAGCCCTTCTAAGCATAAGTTTATTATTATTTTGTTCTTCATATATACTCGTATTGATTTTCCTAAGTCTTTTATTTCCCCATTTTTCACGAATTAGTTCTGATAATAATTCTAAAAATAGACATAAAACAGTTACTAAAATAATACTTAAGATCATACTAGGATATTTAAAAAGTATACCAATTATGTTGTTCATATTTGATAATATTGGATTTGTGGGGTTATCATATATGAATAAAAATGGGAATAAAAGTCCAATGTTTATAATAACACCTAGAGAAAAGAATATGTTTTTTACTCGCATACTTAAACATGCACTGAAATTTACTATAAGGATAAGGGATATATAGATTGTTGTCCCGAATATATAAAAATCTTCAGTTTGTCCATTAGGGCTTATGCTTTTAGATGCGGAATAGGGAATAAAAAATATGCATAAACTGTAAACCCAAGATTTTACAAATAACATTATGAGTTTTTTTTTACTAAGGTCTCTGTTATAAATTCCTGCCATATAAAGTGAAGGGTATTTTATTATAGTTTCTTTTGAATAATCCTTATCTAATATCCCAAGCATGACAACAGAAAGCATTGTAAACAAAACATTATAAACCCCTACCAATACTGAATCATAAAGCCCAGTTCCTGAATAGCATGTATAAAACGAATAAATAAACTGAGTAAATCCTAATAAAAAATTCTTGAAAAATGACAATAAAACAACTTTGCATGTTCTATGATAATTCCAACTCCCTTGAACAAGAACAAGTTGATCTAAAAACTGGAATTCCGTTATAGCGAAATCGCTTGAATTTGCAGCATGTGAACCTTCTTTACCTAAAATCCCTATTCCTATATCAGCTTCTTGTATCATAGAAACATCATTAGCTCCATCACCAATAGCAAGTGTACATGGTTTAAAATTATAGGCATTTTTTACTAGTTTAACAAATTGTGCTTTTTGTTGAGGACTTACTCTTCCAACTACAACAGCTTGACTTACTGCTAATAACATAATAAAATAATTTTGAAGCTCAGGATTGTTTATTATAAACGGAAGAGATTCTCCATCGATAATCAAACCAATATTTAAAGTTTTTAATTTAGCACATGTTATTGGTTTTATTTTAAGCTTTTCTTTTTTAACTCTCAGTGCTGAAGCTCTGATGATTCTGTCAAATGCAGAAGAATTCGCTTTTGAATCGTTTTGAATTGTATCGGGTTTTGGCTTTTTATCAGTTGGGAATACATGTTTTTTTAATGCGTTGAAAAGTATTGATTCGTTTTCTGCGATTGTTGTTCCTGATATGTTTATAAGGTCAATGCTTGGGTGGAAAATTTTTGTAGAAAATGCGATGCTCATTGCGGTTTCTGGTTTGTCGCCTGTAAGAACACAGATTTTTATCCCGGCTTGAGTCAAGTTTTTTATTGAATTAGCAACTCCTGCACATATTTTATCTTCAATACCACAAATCCCAACAAGATCCATATCTACTTCTATTTCTTCAGCAATTTCATTAAGTAATTTCTCTTTGTTATATAAAGCATGTTTAGCGCTTAGATATTTCATCCTATAAATTTCAGCTTCTTCAAAAGTTAACTCTTTTTTCCCCATAACTAAAATTCTTAAGCCATTTAGGGCGAAGTTTTCTATAACACTAATTGCATTTCCTGTATTACAATTTGATTTATTAAACCTTGACATCATAGTAGAATCTGCACCTTTACATAATAAAATTGGTTTACGATCTTTGTCACTCATAGGTTCTATAATAATAGACATTCGTTTTCTTTCAGCTGAATATGCATTAATTCCAATAACCTTAAATTCTAAATGTTCTCCATTAACTTTTACTATATAATACTCGTCTATGTTCGATATAAAATGAAAGCCTAGTTTTTGTGCAGCTTGGACTAAAGATTCTTCATCCTGAGATGCAGCTTCATATATTGTAATACCATCTCTAACTTCAGGTATAACTGTATGGCATAGGGCAAGATGTTCAATAAAATCAATAATTTTGCCGTTTTTTCCTGCAGCCTGAAGGTCTTCAATAGTCTCATAAATTTCTTCATCAATTGAACATTTTTTAAGCTCCATCTGATTATAAGTTAAAGTTCCGGTTTTATCAGTAAAAATAAACTCAACCTGGCCAAGTTCTTCAGTAAGATCATAAGTTTTAGCTTTACTTTTACATTCAGTTTCAGTACCAATACTCCCAATATCATTGTTCACATAATATGCTTGTAAAATTCTTATTGTGTCTATGTTTAAATATAAAGCTATAGGGGCTAATCTGCTAAATAAAATCAAATACGATATCATAACAAAATAAATATCAATGTTTATGTGTTTAAAATCATACATTTTATAATCCTTTGAGTTTTTTGTTATAACATAATTTGCAGCTCCAAAAAATATTGAACATAGTAATATAAAACCTAAAAGAGCTATCATAACTTTATTCATTCTTTTTTCAATTCGGCTTTTTTTCACTTGAGGCTTGAGAGTATTTTGCATAAATTTTGTATCAGATCCAGTAAAGACTACTAAACCTATAATCCATTCTGTGTTTTTAACTTTACTTCCTCTAAGTATCATATTATCCAATGCAACTTGTAAGCTTTTCGGGATACTTTTCAATTTAATCGACCCTTCAAAACTATGCAATCTATTATTTGAATGTTCAGTTTTAACAACCGCTTCATCTAAATAATGCAAATTACTCATAGCTAAAGAAGGAGTATTTCCCACAAGTAACGATGCAATCTCAAGCACAGGGGATTTAACTTTAAGATTATCCTCTCCATCAAGGCTACTAGTTTCCACATAACAAATTTCACTACTGCATTTCAACAAAATGCAATCCGCTGATATAAATTCATCAATTTTAAAAAGCAAAATGTTCCCAACTTCAATGTTTTTCCATAATATTTCCACAAAGTCAGACAAGTTTTCATCCCAAACCCAAGCTTTTTTGTTGTTTGTTTCAAAGTCAATTTTATGTCTTTGGTAATCAGAAATACCATCTTTGATCATGTTCATGAGTAAAACAAAGCTAAATGGGACAATTGTAGACCAACTGGATACTGGTGTTGGTTCAAAAGGTAAAATCATGAGTATTGAGATGAGGAGGAACCAAAAATTACCTATACGATGGAATTGGATTAATAGGTTTTTTGGGAAGAAAGTTAGAAGAGAGTAGTGACTTGTGAATATTGCGTTGTTTGAAAAGCCGTTGTCTTCATGGGAACGGCCACGGTCGATTGCTAATTCTCGAAGCTCGATTTTTACTGAGTCCATGGCTGGAGAATCGTTTTGCATTTTTGTTTTATTATTAGGATTATGTCATGAAAGTATTTGAAAGATGGATATTATGGAAATTATGGAAATTTAGTTGCATAAAAGAGGTAGTGTTAATTTATGAAATATGAAGTTTGTTTATATGAATGAAAATTTAAAAAATGAATATTATTGTATGGTAAGTTTTGTATTTTGATGTAAAGGGTTTATAATGGGATGATAAGAGTTTTTTATCTTAAATATGATTGATGAATAAAGTTTACTTTTATTATGTGAAATTTGGAGTTTATGTTGGGATTTTATGTTTTTATGGATTTAATTTGGAACATTGGTGTGTTGTTTAGTTTTTTAGGATGAGGTGAGAAATTTTTGCCTGATGGTAAGCTGTTTTTGAAAATGATTGTAAATAGTGGATAAATATTATAATTAATATGTTTGCATTCTATAAAAGAGATGATGTGAATAATAATTTCGAGTTTTAGAGTATGAAAATATCCATTAAATGCA